>CM029017.1:71014205-71138222 GCA_016801055.1 Panax notoginseng | reverse complement strand
TTTCATGCAGGTACCCGGCTTCACACAGCTCGAGGGAATTGGTTAGCATACACTCATGTTACCAGACTCTTCATCCTGGACTACAGTGCAAATTGTGCATGATGGGGATTTGGAGAATTGTTTCCATCTTCCCGTCGTTATACCTAGGGTTATCTCAGGGCACTCTATCTCGAGCGATGTTTTCATCAGACTCAGTCACTCATTTGTCGGACTGTGAGGTGATGATGATGCTGATGGATTGGTGGTTCATCACAAGCATGGAGTTTGGAGGGGCACCAGTGCCTTGCATGACGAATATTACCCCTACTGCCGTCAGATCCTTGTTAGGAGTTTCGGTGGAGGCAGGACTGTGCGTACGGGTCCTTTGAGCGTAGATGCTATGAGTGGGCTATTGAGCGAGCCCATGCCTGATGATGTCCGAGTCAGGGATCACATTCTTCAACGATTATTCCCGATGATCATTAGAGGCTACTTCATAGTAGATAACTCTTCTACGGTGTCGGTCACTTTGGTCAGCACCACACGTAATGTGGACTGTATTGGAGAGTATGATTGGGGTTCCTACACCTTTGCCTATTTCCTCTGGGGCATGCGTATGTGCTCACAGGGTTTGACTTAGGCTTGACTAGGATTCTACCCATTTCTGCTGGTGAGTATTTCTCTTGTCATTTCCCCTTTATAGGTTAAGAGTGTTTACTGACCGCAGATGTTTTGTCATTGTGTTGGCAGATTTGGGCCTACGAGAGGCTCCCATGCTTGCGTCCTGTGAGTGTGTTAGGTTTAGATACCTATCCACGAGGACGACGATGGCATCATTCCATATTGACGGAGGTCCCTGCAGCTGAGGGTTTCACTCACTATCGCCTGCAGCTGGAGTTGTTGACAGCTGATATTATCACATGAATTCCCTATTCTGGGGAACATTTGGCCATTAGATTTGAGGATGGGTACCCGACTGGCGTCGAGTATGTGACTTCCACCCGGAGAGTTCCTCTCTTTACAGATGGAGGATGGGAGCTCTATTTAGGTGAGCATGCTATTAGGAGCACCACATGGGAGATTCGCATACCGATCTTACCTCCTGCCAGGCGTCATTGGCCTGTATCGCAGTCACCCGTCACTGATATCCCATTATTGGGGGTTGACGACTTTGCATTATCATAGGGTCCCTGAACTCAAGAGATATTCCAGCGTTAGTGGTTCCCTTGTACTATTGGAGCCCAAACCCGCGCCACTCAGTTCATGGGGGATATGGTTCCAGGATCCGTGATGGTGACGGATTGGCTAGCTTATGTCCGAGATCCGACTCATGTGACATAATTTGACAGTTTGACCCAACGGTTGGACCGGGCATATTTCTTTATCTGGAATTTGGGCAGAGATCCGACAGATACAGATTTATTTGATCCTTCCAGCTCCGGCGCTGGCCCCTCAGAAGACTCATTTGACTTTGTCGGCGTAGATCCTCTTTTGTATAAGCCTGACATCCTTGTTGATAGAGATCTAGTGACTTAGGAGGAGTTATATCAGGTGGACATGATTGATGGTGTTAATATTGACACTATTGTCTTCTTCTGATGTGTATTATCGTTATCTCTTTTGATAGGCCTCTGTTAGCTATTGGGTGATTGTGTCCCATTCTCGCTATATCTTTTGATAGGTCTTTGTTAGTAGTAGGGCGTTTGTGCCCCATTTCCCTGTATTTGTAGCTGTACAGAGATGATGTATTAGATGTTGATATACTTAGGAATGTATGCACAGTTTTTCATTCCCTATATCATATTGCCATCTATTATCTGCAGTGCATGTATCATGTTATGCATATGTATGTATTTCCAGAGATATTCAACATTGACCCCTGGATGGTCTTATGACACGGCCCGTACAGATGTCTTCTTCGACAGTTAGCCGTATTGATCATACCCCACCATTATTGGTGGCATCTGGTATGCGATCGTGGTATGATAATATGTCACCATCAGATAGGATGACCGTAGATTATTTGTTGCAGCATACTATGACCCTGTTGATGTTTCAGGTTCCCATAGGATTCATGGATGGCATGCTAGAGCACTGGGTATCGGAGAGGCATATTTTTTGATTTGGGACCCAGGAGTTGACTCCTACTCTAGAGGTGTATGCACGATTGACTATGCTACCACTGGACAGACTTTGCGTGCATATAGATTTGGGGGACATGAGTCGACGGTTCATGACCCTCACTGGATTGAGGCGTAGGGTGGTGCAGGATGAGCTTACCTCTGCCCACGTCATATCCCAACATTTTTTATTTGGCAGATTTGGCTCTGAGGATAGTTATACACGACATTTAGGGGATTTTACCACACCGAAGGACCATTGGCGTTTAGCTAGGGTGGATGTACTGCTATTGTACGTACTATCGTATGTCTATATGCCACGGTACATGGATGAGATAGGCATTGGAGTCATCATGGCAGTGAGAGCTCTCAGGGAGGGTCGTACCATCATACCGATGATTATAACAGAGACTCTGAGGTTGGCTACATACTTCTGCACTTATCCGACATGAGTGTTTACAGGCAGCTCAGTCATGCTGTACGTGTGGTTTATGTCACACTTGAGACCGATCGACACCTTTAGACGACATGGGTATTGTTTCACCCATGATATAGCCATGTCATACTCTTTTCAGCCATCGGAGTGTACGGACGCTATGTCTTGGTTTATGTTTTTGGCGGATATCAGTGATCCGTTTAGCATATTGCTGTGTTCGGGGCTTAGCTCATCTTACAGCTTTATTACTCATGCTCCGGGCATGGATTATCTCTCTCTGGCTAGTTTGAGAGGTATGACTACCTATCACCCGATGGTCGTGATATCGCAGTTTGACCAGTTTCAGAATTTTCATCCTTTTGAGGGGGCGCTAAGTCAGCGTTTAGCTTCTCGCTATCTCTCAGCAGAGGACCGATCCCGTGTGTATGCATGTTGGGATCAGCGTGAGATAGCTGCTTTCACTGTGAGCCATCCAGGTTGTTCGTCAGAGTATTCTGCATGGATGGAGACAGAGATTTTATCGACTGTGGCAGTATCCACAGTACCGGATAGTGAGTCAGATGATGGAGAGCCCATGGAGGACATTGATTCCCATATCGAGGAGGAGATAGTTGCTGGGTTGCCAAAATTTCCTTTAGATTCTCCTAGTACTAGTATTGTTGTGATTCAGCATTCAGCACAGTACTTTGAGCAGAGTCTTCATCTGATGACTTTCGAGAGAGACCAGGCTAGAGCTTTGATGTTGACTGCCCTTGATGGGAGAGACGTAGCTTAGAGAGAGATGACGCATTAGCTCGTAGAGATGTCTCTATTGTTGAGAGGGACGAGGCCAGATCAGCCAGAGATGCAGTGATAGTTGAGCGGGATAATGCCATATCTGCCCGGGATGTAGCCGTCACAGATAGTACTGCAGTGCGGTCCCTTACCACTGGTATGATTGTAAAGATGAGCACTTACATTGATGAGCATATGGTCACCATACAGATGGCTGCAGATCTGTTGGGTCGTGTGGACACCCTTGTATAGGAGACCACAGCTTCGCCTCCTTCTTCTGAGAGGGATGCCATGTTGGGCTTGTTAGCTCGCATATATCCTGAGTTTTACCTGGGCTTATATTTTCCTGCACAGACAAGCTTAGCCATTTTGTCATGTACAATTTACATTGTGTATATCAAACATCATTTTATATATAGCAGGGAAATATATTTTTAATCACTCCCCTTTTAGATATGCTCTGATACTTGCTTGATATTTTGCCTGCTTCTTCAGGACTTGTGATCTTGATGTATTCTTAATTCCTCCTTGCGGGATGGACATTGAGTTATCACTGGATAGTTCAGAATGGATCATTGATTTGTGTATATCCCTACCATTTTGGTGTCTTGGGACTGGTTTCTGTATATGGAAATGTGGATAGGAGTGTGGCTTTCCTCTCTGAGATTAACCGTACCACAGATGGTCGCTAGTACTTCTATTCAGGAGAAGCCTAGTTAATTCCATCTCTTATGGGTTGGTGTTGCTCTTTGAGGCACAACCGCAACTTAGATGGTCGCCGAATCTCCTATTTAGGAGGAGTTCAGGTAATTCCATCCCTTTGGTCTGAAGTCGAATGAAATGCAGTGGATTGAAAGATGATCCCAATACAAGTTGACAATGGTTTGTGTTTTGGTAGGGGGTGAGACCGAACCATAAATGTCGGCCTACATACTCCTATTGGAGAGGAGATCAGGTCTGCGTAGTTCGAACCTGGTGCAAGAGGTTCAATGTTGTATGTGGCAGGAATGGTGTAGGAGTGTTTTTTGTTATTTTTGTTTTTATAAAGGGAAGGGGGTAGAAATGTTTTTGTTGCTTTTGTTTTATTGCGACTGGGCCATGTAACATGGTTGCCTACGTACTCCTATTGAAGAGGAGATCAGGTCGGCGTAGTTCACCCCTCAGGGCGAGTGAAAAGCGTGATCCTATGTGCAGGTCAGACTGCGGGGAGGAGAAAGTTTGATCCTAGGTTGAGGATAAACTGCAGGTACGAAAAGTTTGATCACATGTATGGGTAGCCAAACTACAAACGCGAGAGGTTCAATCTGTAGTGGGATGACCTAAGTGGTATGAGCGCAGTGAAGCCAGGATGCTGGCTTGCAACGTATGTTTCCCTGAGGGGAAAAGTGTGGAAAAGTTGTACGTGGTAAAGGGTTAAAGAACCAGAATGACTAGTGACCTGATGAGACAACACCATGATGCTTGCTTGATGGTAACTTCAGACATAGTACCGCTTCACGGTGTCTGAGTTGATGAGTTGTGAAAATTCATCACCGTTCATTTCTTACAATCTGAGAGCACCCCCTGTCAATACTTCCTTGACAACAAACGGGCTATCCAAGTTAGGAGCGAATTTTTCCTTAGATTTATCTTGGTTGTCAATGATCTTCTTCAAAACCAAGTCATGTTGTTTAAACTGTCGTAGCGGACTTTTTTGTTGTAGGACCTGGCGATCCTTTGTTGATATAACTGACCATGGAAGATAGCAGCGGTTCGCCTTTCGTCTATTAGAGACAATTGGTGATACCTGTCTTGTACCCATTGGTCTTCATCCAGCTGAGCGTCTATCAACACTCTAAGGGATTCCATTTCTACTTCTATGGGGAGCACTGCTTCTGTCCCATAGGTTAATGCGTAGAGGGTTTCCCCAGTGAAAGTGCGCATTGGTGTTCTATAGCCTAACAGAGTAAGAGGTAATAAGTCAGGCCATCCTTTGTGGTTGGCAGACATCTTTTGCATGATCTTCTTGATATTTTTGTTAGCCTCTTCAACAACACCATTCATCTTTAGACGGTAGATGACAGAGTTAAGATGTTTGATGTGGAATTTACTGCATAACTCGTCCATCATCTTGTTGGTGAGGTTCTTAGCATTGTCTGACACAATCACCTCTGGTTGTCTATATCGACAAATGACATTGTTTCTAATGAAAGCAATGATGACTTCTTTGGTAACCCTGGGGAAGGAGGCTGCTTCTACCCACTTGGTGAAGTAGTCGATCATGGTAAAGATAAATCGATGTCTATTACTGGCTTTAGGCTCAATGGGCCCGATAACGTCCATTCACCACATTGAGAAGGGCCAAGGTGAACTCATAGTGTGGAGTTCCCGTGGAGGGACGTGGATAGCATTCCTATAAATTTGGCACTAATAACATCTCCTGACGTGGTCATTGCAGTCAGCTTTGAGAGAGAGCCAGTAATGTCCTGTCCTGAGGACTTTCTTGACAAGGAGGGGGCCATTCATATGGGGCCCACATACTCCACTATGGATTTCATCCATAAGCCTTTGAGATTGATCTTTGTCTAAACATCTGAGGAGACCTAGTCCTGCATCTCTTTTGTAGAACGCATCTCCACTTAGGTAGAATTTCATAGCAAGTCGATGGATCCGCCTTTTCTCAGTCAGGCTCGCCTCAGCGGGTGTAGATCCATCTTATAGGTATTCCTTGATATGTTGATACCAAGGATGCTAGATGGGAGGCAGCTCTTCCGATACTTCTCCAACGTAGTTCCCATAGGCTGGTGCCTTGTGCAGGAAAATTGTGACGCTTGGCAAGTGTCCCCTGTCAGATATGCGAATCAAGGAGGCCAAAGTTGCTAATGCGTCTGCAAAGTCATTCCTATTTCGAGGAATGTGTAGAAATGAGATTTCTTCAAACTCCAAAACCATCTGTAAAACTTGTCGATGGTAAGGCAGCAAATATAGTTCCTTGGTTTGATAGATTCCGGTGGATTGTCTGATTACCAACTCTGAATCTCCAAAGACAGTTAACCGCCTGATGCCCATTGAACGGGAAAGTTTTAGCCCCATGAGACAACCCTCATACTTCGCTGTGTTGTTGGTGCTGACAAACTGTAATTTGACGGCGACGGGATACTGCTCCCTCGTACTAGATACTAGAACTGCTCCAGCTCCAGAACCTTCCATATTAACAGCTCCATCAAAATATATCATCCATATTTGGCGCGTATCATACTGATGGTGTTGCTGAACCATCATTACTCCCTCATCGGGGAAGTATGTCTCCAAGGGTTTGAAATCCCCTGAGGACGCGGCGGCTAGTTGATCAGTAATTCCTTGACCTTTGACGGACTTTTGAGTCACGTAGACGATGTCAAATTGTTGTAGGATCAACTGCCATCTGTACAACAAGCAATTTAACAAGGGTTTGTTGAACACGTACTTGAGAGGATCCACACGGGATATGAGATGGATTGTGTGACCATGAAGGTAATGTTGTAACCTCATGGAAGCCCATGCTAAAGCACAACACGTTTTCTCAATCAGAGTGAACTTGTGTTCACTGCTGCTGAATCTTTTCCTGAGGTAATAGATAGCTCGTTCTTGGCCTCTATCGTCTTTCTGTCCCAGCATGCAGCCCATGGTGTTGTCACTTATGGACAGGTACATGAATAGGGGAACATCATCCCTGAGTGGTACCAAAATGAGAGCTTTGACTAGCTGTTCTTTAATTATGAGGAAGGCATTTTGGCACTCATCATTCCATTTCATGGAGGAGTTCTTCCTTAATAGCTTGAAGATTGGCTCACAGGTTGCTGTGAGTTGAGAGATAAATCTGCTAATGAAGTTGATTCTTCCCAAAAATCCCCGTATTTCCTTCTCTGTCTGAGGAATGGGTATTTCCGTAATGGCCTAGATTTTGGTAGGATCCAGCTCAATCCCTTTGTGGATGACTAGAAATCCTAGCAACTTGCCTGATTTAATGCCAAAGGCGCACTTGGCTGGATTCATCTTCAAGTTGTACTTACGCAACCTGTTGAATAGCTTTCTGAGATGGTCTAAGTGGTCTTCCTCCTTTCGAGATTTGACAATGATGTCATCCACGTAGATCTCGATCTCTTTATGCATTAAATCGTGGAAGAGAGCCATCATAGCTCGCTGATAGGTGGCTCCGGCATTGTTGTGGCCGAATGACAACCTTCTATAGCAAAAGGTTCCCCAAGGCGTGATGAAAGCAGTTTTCTCACGATCTTCCTCAGCGACCATGATTTGATGGTACCCCGCAAAGCAATCAGCAAAGGAATACATGCAGTATTGAGCGGTATTGTCAATGAGAATGTGAATAAAGGGTACGGAAAAGCTATCTTTAAGGAAAGCTTTGTTCAAGTCCCGATAATCCACGCAGACTTGCACCTTTCCTCCAGGTTTAGGCACGGGAACAATGTTGGATATCCACTCAGGATATATGGACACCATGATGATGCCAGCTTGAAACTGTTTCACAATTTCCTCTTTTACCTTTAAACTCCACTCAGGTTTTAATCACCTGAGTTTCTATTTGACGGGCTTGAATCTCTCTTTAATGGGAAGGCGATGAACTACAATGTCAGTGGACAAACCCACCATGTCTTCATGAAACCATGCAAACACATCTTGGAATTGGGTTAATAGCGTAACCATGTCATTCCGCTGGTTTGGGGTAATGTCTGAACCAATCTGGATTAACTTAGGGCTTTCTAAGGTTCCAAGATTGAATGAAGTGGTTTGATCAAGGTTGGGTTTAGGTTTATCTTTGACCCATTCTTGAATTTTCGGAGGCACCTTAATGTCCTCATGTATTTCCATCAAGGCTGAATTCATATCTTCATCAAAGTTACAGTCTTTGTGGAGAAGAGGCACCATATCAGTAAGTACAGACACATCTAAATTTAAGGTCCTGAAACAAAATATGCTTTCACTTAGTATATATGAAAAGGTTTAATCATACAAAGTGTAAGAATATATTGGCAAAATGACTGCTAATATTGTACATAAAAGTAAGCAGTTATGATATCTACATGATAGAAATAGTTTCTGCCCGTTTTACCCTTGTCGACCAATGCAAGGAGTGTTGCTCCAATTGGCAAGGGCAAAGTCCGGGTGGACTGCAGTGATGGAGGGATTTTCATCGTCCTCCCTATCCCGAATGATGGCCATTATGTCTGAGCAATCATCGTCTGGGGTGTATCTGTTTGTATGCTCGTTATGAACAATGATGCACATGCCCGACATCATTCGGATGACGTTTTTTTTAATTCTTTGTTTCTCTTCCTCCACGACGGGATCTGGAACAAAGACTTCTTTCGCCTTTACTGGTACCGACTTGGGAAATAACATAGCCATCACGTTGGCTGGCACCTTTACGAGAGGTTGTGCAGACTCAGCAGTTGTAAGTGTAGACAAACGTAAGTGTAACTGAAGTTGGAGGAATCTGAGGATATTTATGTGGATTCCTGTTACTAGAACTGGCAGAATAGCCTAGCCCAGCTGTCCCAATTTGACTGACAACTTGGATGGGGTACTTGATACCCTGTTGGTCTTTACCTAGCCCTTGTCCTGGCTGATGCCCCAAGGATATCATTTCTTGAGTAGCTGACATCACTTCGGTAAAAATCTTGGGTATGAGAGGTGGCGTTCCAATAGTATGGTACTAGGTGTTGCTCACCTCCAAGGTATGAAAACTGACCGGTTCAACATCTGAATTGACGTTGATGTATGGTATGTCACTATGTGGAGGACACTCCAGCTCAGCGTTGACTGTGATTAGGCTGTTGTTGATAATGTATTTCAACTGTTGATGAAGGGTGGAGGGTACTGCCCCGACCATATGAACCCATGGTCGTCCTAAGAGCAGGTTGTATCCCGAATCTATCTTGAGTACGTGGAAAGATACGCATAATATATGGGGACCAATTTAGATTGGCAGTTCAATTACTCTGACCGAATTTTGGTGGGCTCCATCAAAAGCTTTGATGACTGTATGGCTGCTCCAGATTCGGTTGAGATTGATATTCATCTTCACCAAGGTAGCGTATGGACATATATTTAGAGATGAGCCTCCATCTATCAAGACTCCAGCTAGCATGTATCCGGAGGACATGACTGCAATGTGCAACGGCTTGCAGTGACCAGTCCCTTCGGGCGTGATGTCGTCATCAGTGAAGGATATCACATTGTTGTTGAAAATGTGATCAACCAAATGTTGAAATTTTTCCGCATCCACTAATTTTGGTAGATAGGCTTCTTCTAAAACCTTCAGCCAGATCGTCCGGTGATCCTCGGAAGTTAGGACCAAGTCCAAAATTGAGATTTGGTGTGGAGCTTCTTTTAAGCTTAAAACCACCTTGGCTTCGTTATGACCCATAGTGCGGAGGGAATTTTTTAATCTTCTCCATGGGTATTTTCCCCTTTTATTTGATGGCAGACTTCATCACTCGTTGGGGAAGATACAGTGGATTTTCCTTTGACACTGTGTAGCAGTTGTATGCGAGGTGGATCCTTCACCTTCTCCATAATTCTATGGCACTTTATGTAAGCTAATAATAGGATATTGTGCTCTGCATGGTAAGTTGATTGGCTCTAGAGCGGTGACTTTCAAAGGATTGTTGCTTCCCCTGAGTTAAATTGTTGGTATTGTGAGTGATTTGTTAGTCCCATCTGTTTTCGTGGATATGACTGCTACCAACCCCTTCCATTTAGTAGGACATATATCCTCACTCTCACGTAGCACAGTATCATCATTCGCTAGTTGCAGGATACCACTGTCAATTAGATTCTGGATAAGGTGGCGGAGTGCCCAACATTCTTCTGTGCTGTGACCGCGAGAATGGGAGTGATATTGACATACTCCATCAGAATTGAACCGTCCGGAGCGGGGATTAACCGGAGGAAGAAGGGAAGTGATTCTTCCTTAATTGATTAGCATCTGCAGGAATTCCTCCATAGGTTGGCCCAGGTATGTAAATTCCCTTTTATTGGCGAAATCTCGACGGGCTTTGGCATTTGCTCTCTTTATCACTTTGCCTTCCAGAATTTCATTTTCTGAAGGTGACGAGAGTATAGTTGTGGCAAGAGGGAGGAGACTAGCATGCTCCTGGCTGATTAACTGGCGTGTCACTTGATGTTGATAGGTCACCAGTTCTGCCAATTGTTCAATCTGCTTGCACAGAGCTTTCATCTCGTGTTCCATTGCAAACTAGAATTTGGCATAATCCCATCTGTCAACCCCGTCTTTGGTGGTCTGAGATGATTCGCCATTGTAATTGGAACTCTGTCCATTGCTCCAATTAATCATGTTTACCTCTTCTTCTTTGTGTTGAGGAAGAGGATTGTCTTGTACGTGAGGTTGATCTGGTTTGGTGACCACGATCTCACCGTTGTCTATCAGGTCTTGGATTTTGTGTTTCAAGGCCCAACAATCCTGAGTACCATGTCCAGGTGCCCCGACATGATAAGCACATTTCTGAGCAGCATTGAAACCCCGTCCATTAGGGCTGGCTGGTGGAAAAAGATGCGTGATTTTCTTCTGTGTTGTCAGAAGAGTGAGAATATTCTCGAGTGTGTCCCCTAAGGGGTGTGAACACTCAAGGGCATTTGACTTCTCCACCTTTTGGTATTGGAGGATTCGAAGGCTGTGCTTGAAAGGGAGTGTAGTTTCTCCTCTGGATAGGCATGTTCTGATTGCCTTTTTGACCCTGTAGTATCAGGGAAACATCTTCCTCTTTCTTTTTATGGACCCTCTTGGGGTTGTTTCCATAATTTCCGGATTGGATGTGATCAGCAACAGCTTTAAGGGCATCTAGGTCTTGAATTTTTTCGGACTTCAATCCTATCTCAGCCATCTCCCCATGTTTGACCATTTCATAAAATGGTTTACCGATGCCGACTAAAACTCTTTCATAGAAAGGAGCTTCTTGTATGTCTATGAAAGTCATGACCATTTCTGATTCTGTCATGGAAGGAATAACTTGGGCAGCCAGGCGTCTCCACCTTTGAGCATACTCTCTGAAAGACTCGTTAGACTGTTTCTTGACCTTGGTAATTTGATACCGGTCAGGAGCCATCTGAGATTGAAAGCTGTATTGTGTGAGGAAGGAGTGTGCTAGCTCTTCCCAGCTATAGATTTTTGAGTTGTCTAATCTGGTGTACCACGAACGGGCTTCTCCAGTCAGACTTTTATGGAACAGCTGCATCCTAAGCTTCTCGTCCTCTGCATAAGATCCGAGTTCTCCAGTAAACACCTTCAAATATGTGTAAGGATCTCCTAACCCGTCATATTTTTCGAAGTCAACAGTCTTAAACTTTTCTGGATAATGAACACCAGGGAAAATGCAAAGGTTAGCATATGAAACACTCCCGTGTGTTCCAATTCCTTTGATAGAACGAAGGGTCTCTTCCATTTTGAGGACTTTCTTTTTGATGTCACCGATGTCTGGAACTCCTGTGAGATGGGTGGCATTATGAATTTTGTTGGTTGTATCCAACTGCAGTTCAGGTATCATAATGACCTGGGTTCCCCTTGTGTAGAGGATTCAGCATGTACGGGTATCTATGGATCATGAGTAGACTGGTGTAGTTCTTTAAGCAGAATAGCCAAATCTGTAATTTGCTTGCTTAATCCGTCAAATTCTTTGCGAGAAACTGGATTTAGGTCAGTCTGGTCAGATGACGACATGATTGACTGTAGGCTTGTAGCCTTTTTGGATTTTGACCGGGTAGTAGGTCCGATTGGTTCCCTGCGAAAGACTTGCATAGTTTAGTCTTTAGGGAATGTATAAAACATAACATGCTATGTGATGTTTCAGTTTTAGGAATTTTTATCCCGTAACACTGATGTCAGCTGTTTGTAATATAGGATAGCATGTTAAATTAAATATGTATGTGTATACATTTCTTCATATTTCTAATTACATGGAGATAGTTATGGAATGAAATTACAAGCAAGTAATTAAAAAATGAGAAGGCATGAAGAGACTTTCCTCCGTATTGGATTTATCAGAGGCGGACCTATCTTAGGTTACTCTCGCGGCTTTTTGGCATGAAGGTTCCCAAATCATCGCAATTTACTCAACGGGAAATTAATCCGGTCTTTCAACTGGAGCGAATTTGCGTGGTGCCTTTCCTGAGCCTCGCGGGAATTAGTCTTCCTACGAGTCCAGTAATCAAACACCGACAAGATAGCCTCCTGGTGGAGGGACCACACAACATACATTCACATACATCACGTCTCACCGTTAAGGAAATGATGACATGTGCAAAGCACTATTATTACAAGCAGATATGGTGCGAAACACTAAGTGCAATAAGTAAATGCATTTGTACACATTCATCATAAATGTAAATGCAACATCCACACACAAGTAGACAATAGTTTTGAATTTTTTGAAATAATGGCTTAAGTCCTATTACTGGAGTCCCCAGCTGAGTCGCCACCTGTCGACGTCGGGATTTCTAGTTGTCCCTTTTCATTACTTATTTTTTGGTATTCTCATTTAAGGTGAGATTTGTTTGAAAAAACAAGTGAAAAAGGTCCGACATGTATAATGTTGACGATAGACTGTTAAGAGTCGCCAGTTGATTTTTTAACTGGTTGTACCAACACAACCGAGAAAATGTTTGCACATTAACCCAGTGATGTGACACTGTTAAATGGGTAGGTGAAACAGAGATTCATTAGGGTCCGGGGACTTGATTATACAGAGGGAAGGTGTTAGGCACCCCCCGACATCCGTGTTACCACGGTGATCGCCACTTTTCAAGAAACTGCTATCTAAATGTGTGTGTGTGTGTGTGTGGGTCAATGTGCTGTTATTTAGAAGTAGTACGAGGCCTCGTTCGCAGCTATATACACATGGTTTGAATTTATGTAAAAATTCAGTTTTAAGCAAGATATGGCAATGATGTTTTATAAAAGAGGTTTTTCAAACCCTGATGCTCAATAGTAATTGAGACCTTTTAATACTTCCATTTTATTCAATATTCGGCTTGATTGCTTTTATTATTCGGAGATGTGAAGCATCTATAAGAAAATAATGTACAAAATAATGCCGATTTTCTCGTGGGTATAAAAACCATCTGAGGAAATTCAGACACCGCAGAATAATTTACAAGTTGCTTACAGCTGAAAATGTCCATCACGGGAACCGAATCTAGATCCAATAGGTTGAATCTGTGATCACGTGATTCCTAGGCTCACACGATACTGTAATTTGTATGAAAGTAGTAAGAAGATATATATACAAAAGCTGTAAATATATATATACGTACATGACCAGCCACCACAAAGCACCTCCATGGGGGATCAGAAAATATAAATAAAGCTATAAAATCTATCAACCGCCACGAAGGAAACTCCAGGCGGGATGAAACATAAATAAAGATGTACAAAGCGATCAACTGCCATGAAGTAAACTCCAGGTAGGACGAAACATAAATAAAGTTGTAAAAGCGATCAACCACCACGAAGTAAACTCCAGGTGGGACGAAAATGTATATATATATATATATATATATATATATATATATATGAACTGTTGTCGAACTCTGTTCGATGAGCCTGGATTTTACATCCGGTGCGTTTGTCGCTTATACATATATATATATATATATATATATATATATATATATATATATATATAAAAGCTAGTAAATGCTCCGGATGTAAAATCCAGGCTCATCGAATAAAGTCCGACACACAGTTATATATATATATATATATTATTATATATATATCAATCTAGGCATAACTCGATAATGTTAGTCCATATATATATATATATATATATATATAAATATATATGTATATACAAATTGAAAATAAAACCATGGACCGAAGTCCGGGCAAACACACGCAACACGACTCTCAATGTGAAGAAGGGTGTGTGCAAATATGAAGATAAAGGCTTTAAAGTGTGTAAGAAGGCTCACAGTGGACTGCCAAAGAAGACTTCAATATCATCAAAGTAGATGAAACTCGGCTCCTGCCGTTGCAAAGTAGCTATATGTGAGCTCACAAGTGTATAGAATGGGAAAGCACTCAGTATATTATAAGTACAAAGCAAATTTGACAGGGCTTCCTCGCCACCTTTTTTCTTGAAATGGCCACCCCAAGCCCTCTATTTATAGAGGGGGAAGCCGCAGGTGTACCTGCGGCCAGCCGTAGGTGTACCTGAGGCTTCCCGGGTTGCCCCGGGTTTCACGGGTCGTGTCGTCTCGCAGTACGTGCACGTAGGCACTGCAATGTCCGCTCAAACTTTCAGAATCGCAATCCAGGCTTTCGATTGAGGTATGTAGGACCTATTTTGGACCGCCGTTGTTGAGAGTTGTACAATGGCATGGGATTAGAGGTTGTACGAAGTCATGATGATGGGACGGTGCCCTCCGATATTTAAGCTTCAAATTCTATCCGTGACCCTGCACAATAGTCACTCGGGATTGGTTTTCCTTGATTTTTGTGGGACATCGTTGTGTAGAAATGTATGTATGAGATGTTGAGATGACGTGATGTGGCCTTGAATTGGCGAGATGACAACTTTGCCCTTCACTGGAGTTATCGCCGGTTTGGGCTGGTAAAGTAGACGTTGCTCAGGGTTATCTCTGAGATTGGACTGTTGCAAGTGTTGAAGGTCCTCAGTATCATCTCTGAGGGGTGTCTTTCCTCCCGATATTATCTCTGGGTCTGGTCTTGAGTGCCTCGGTGTGAGTGCTGAGGTTGAAGCTGATTGCATGCATTTGAAACAAGCATTTCCAGGGTCATCGCCGAAATTGCATTCCTTGGGGTTATCACCAAGGTTGGTAGCTGCTATTCCCAATGTTGGAACTGAGACTAGATACCTCGGGGTTATCTCCAAGATTAATCGGTCTTCTCCAGTGGAGTTTTCGGTATTGGAACTGCATGCCTCGGGGTTATCTCCGAGGTTGGAACTGTTACTCCCGGTGTGTGTTCTGGGGTTGAGATTGAACTTCTGGTAGTATCCGGACTTGGCGTGAACTATCTTCCAGGGTTATCTTTGAAAGATGAATCTGCATTCCTGAAATGTCAGTGACAGGTGTGTAAAAAATTTTGAGTGTCTACAATTATCTTATTTCTCAAGACTTGTTCCTTCCTATCAACAATCTGAATTGGAAGTTCTTCATACGTTAAGTCTTTTTCTATTTGAATAGATTCATACTCTATTACGTGCTTGTAGTCTGGTTTATAAGGACGTAACACAGACACGTGAAACACAATGTGTATTCGTTCCATCTCTGGAGGTAAAGCTACTTCATAAGCTACCTCTCCTACCCGTCTTAAAATTTTAAAAGGTCCTATAAATCTTGGACTTAACTTCCCTTTCTTTCCAAAATATATCTTTCCTTTCCAAGGTGATACCTTCAAAAAGACATACGAACCTACTTCAAACTCGCTCTTCTCACGATGAAGATCTGCATACTTCTTTTGTCTATCTTGAGCCGCTACCAATCGAGTACGTATTAGCTGAACCATGTCTGCCGTTTGTTATACTATCTTTGGTCCCAACATCCGACGTTCACCTACTTCATCCAGCACAGTGGTGTTCTGCACTTCCTTCCATATAACGCTTCGTAAGGCGGCATGCCTATACTAGCGTGAAAACTATTGTTGTAAGCAAATTCCACCAAAGGCAGATGTTCGTCCCAACTCCCCTTGAAATCCATAACATAAGATCTTAACATATCTTCTAGCGTTTGAATTTTTCGTTCACTTTGTCCATCCGTCTGAGGATGATATGCCCAGTTGTTCTTGCAAACTTTTCCAAAAATTTGACGTGAATTGTGGATCACGATCTGACACAATCGAAACAGGTACTCCATGTCTTGAAATAATTTCTTTGACATAAAGTTTAGCCAATTGCTCTAGGTTATAGCTAACTCCTGCTGGAGAAAAATGAGCCGATTTTGTCAACCGATCGATCTAATATTACCCAAATAACGTCGTGTCCCTTCCTTATTGTTGGAAGTCCCATCACAAAGTCCATCGTGATATGCTCCCACTTCTACTCTGGAATGTCTAGTGATTACAATAATCAACTCCGTCGTTGATGTTCAGCCTTAACTTTCTGACAAGTTAAGCACTTACTAACATATTCTGCTATTTCTCTCTTCATGTTTGGCCACCAAAAGTTTAGGCGAAGGTCTTGATACATCTTAGTACTACCTGGATGTATCGAGTACCTCGAACTATGGGCCTCACTCATTATCTCTTCTTTTAATTCAGAATTATTTAGAACCCAAATTCTTCCTTCAAAACGAAGTAATCCTTCTTTATTAAGGTTATACTTAGTCTTCTCTTCATCCTCCATTATCTTTTTCATTCGTTCGCACTCCTTGTTACCTAGTTGTACCTCCTTAACTCATTCCACTATCGTTGGTCGAGTCTCCATTGTGAATAACATCTCTATCGCTTCACTAGGTAATTTAACTTCTAGCTCCATTCTTGCCATCTCCGTTATTAACTCATTCTGAGTCGTTAACATTGATAGCTTTTCTCTACCCTTCCTACTTAACGCGTCGGCTACTACGTTTTCTTTCCCTAAATGATATAAGATAACACAATTGTAATCTTTTATCAATTATAACCACCTTCTATATCTCATATTCAACTCCTTCTGTGTAAAGAAATATTTCAGTCTTTTATGGTCCGTGTATATCTCACACTTCTCCCTGTATAAATAATGTCTCTATATTTTGAAGGCTAAAACTACAACTGCCAATTCTAGGTCATGAGTAGGATAAACCTTCTCATAATCCTTTAACTGGCGTGACGCGTACACAATGACCTTGCCATGCTGCATAAGCACGCAACCTAGTCCTCTATGCGAATCATCGCTATAAACTACAAAATTCCCTGTATCATCTGGTAAAGATAAAAAGGTGCCTCACTTAACCTCCTTTTTAGTTCTTGAAAACTATTTTCACACTTCTCAGTCCACACATACTTCACTGACTTCCTCGTCAAATTCGTCAATGGAGTAGCTATTTTAGAAAAGTCTTGGATGAACTTCTATAGTATCCCGCTAACCCTAGAAAACTCTGAACCTCAGTTGGCATTTTTGGTTGTTCCCAATTATTAATTGCTTCTACCTTCGCTAGATCCACAGAAATGCCATCTTTATCAATAACATATCCTAGGAACTGTACTCTTTCAAGCCAAAATTCACACTTAGTGAATTTCACATACAACTTCTTTCTCTGCAGTGTTTCCAACACTATCCTCAAATGTTCAACATGATCTTCTGGCATCTTAGAATAGACTAGAATATCATCAATGAACACTACAACAAACTTGTCCAAATATTGTTTGAACACTCTATTTATCGTATCCATAAATGCGGTTGGTGCTTTAGTCAACCCAAACGACATAACCAGAAACTCGTAATGACCATAACGAGTTTTGAACGCCGTTTTAGGTACATCCTCCTTCCTTACTTTTAACTGATGGTACCACGTAAGCAAATCTATCTTAGAAAAATACTTTACCCCTTTCAACTGATCAACTAGATCATCGATCCTAGGCAATGGATATTTATTCTTAATCGTTAACTTGTTCAACTCCCGATAGTCGATACAAAGTCGTAACGACCCATCCTTCTTCTTTACAAATAAAATCGGTGCTCCCCACTGAGATACACTTGGTTGAATGTACTTTCTATCTAATAGTTCTTGTAATTGAACCATTAAATCCTTTATCTCTAGCGGCGTCATCCTATATGGTGCCTTAGAAACTGGTGTCGTACCCGGTAACAGATCAATCACAAATTCGACCTCCCTATCCGGCGGAATACTTGGTAACTCCTCCGAAAATACATCCGCGAACTCTTGTACTATAGGTATCTATTCCAATGATGCTTCCACTCTCTGGGTATCCATAACATGGCACATGCATCCTATACACCCCTTCCTCAACTTCTTCCTAGCTTGTGTCATGGTTAGACAACAAGAGTATCCCGGTGATTTACTACCGTAGAACACTACCTTGGGTTTCTTAGAAAGCCGAAGGTTCACACTCTTCTTATGACAATCTATTATCGCTCTATGGTTAATCAACCAATCCATACCGAGAATTACATCAAGTTCTCTCAACCTTATCGGTATTAAATCTACCGATAATTTGTTACCTCTAATATCTACGTAACAATTCTTATGAATGTGTTCAACGGGAATTATCTCTTCGTTTTCTACCTTAATTTCTAAAGGTATTTTTAATATTTCCAGGAATAAACTTAATCGCTTAGCAAATTCACATGCTATAAAAGAACAAGTAGCACCCAAATCAAATAGCACATAAGTATTTATTTTATTGACTGGAATGATACATGCTACTACATCCACTGATGCAACCGCATCTTGGATAGCCATATTAAAAGTACGGGCCGTGGGTCTACCCGATGGTGTTGTTCCAGTAATGGCTAACTTACAACTACTAGCACCCTTGTTAACCTACGTTTCGTTCTTTGGGCAATTTCTTGCCATGTGGTTCATCGACCCACAAACAAAATAGCCCTGGTTCTTCTTAGGATTAAGACAATTGGGTGATATATGACCCTCCTGCCCATAGTTATAACAAACCAACTTCCCTTTCAGGCAGACTCCTAGATGAGTCTTTCCGCATGTCTTACATGCTTCGATCCTACGCTTAGGATCCCCTTGTTTTACTCCAGTATTCCTGGAGTTTAAACTCTTCCTCTTGGGCATACTGGCACAACCACTGACCCCCTCCGCCTTGGATCCTCCCTCTCATTTGCTCTTATTCTTTCTCTCTTTGTGGTATTGGCTCAAACCTATGAGCCTTCCTCTCCTCAGTGTCCACTTGATGTGGAGCAAATCTTGCCAAATCATTGAATTTGGCAGCATACTGGGGAACCGTCATGTCCCCTTGTTTAAGTTCTAGGAACTTAATCTCCATTCTCCCCTACATGCTTGTAGGAAAATAGTTCTCGAAGAAAACTTTCTTAAACTGTTCCCACGTGACAACATCAGTTCTAGCCCCACCCTGGTAAGCCTTCCACCAAAAGTTGGCTTCTCCTTTCATCATGTAGGTCGCAAAAGAAGACTTTTGCGCCTCTCCAACGTTTGTAATGACAAACACCTTCTTTATTTCTTTTACCCATGTCTGGGCCTCTATTGGGTCCGTAGTTCCCTTGAACTCCGGAGGACCTACACTTTTGAATTCCTTAAAGGTAGTCGTTCTGGCTACCTTAGGTACTGCTGGTGCTCTACCCCCAGTTTGGTTAAATGCAACCATTAAAAAGTTAACGAACTCTTGCATATGGTTGTTCTGACCCCTTTGGTTATCATTATGGGATTAAGCCTCCTGATTACGTTGTCTTCTTCTTGGCAGAATTTTTCTGATTAAATAAATAAAGTTTCATTATTATCTATTGGCTTACCTAGTTATTATTCAACAAACAATAACTCATACCACACAAAGCACATTTAATAAAAACTTCATTATATTCATATGCTTCTTCATCATTCAAGCTATTTACAATTTGATTCCATAGCCAAAGCTATCACATTTCTATCCCACGATTGAATTTCACAAATATTGGGATTTACAAAAAGACTACCCTTTAATTATACTAGAGATGGTTTTACGTAACTACAAAAAATATTTACCGCTCTAGACTTCTAATACTGCATAACAGAATTCTCGTGTTTCTCATTTGCAAGAATCGACACAATATCCCTACTAATAATGTGACGAGTTTGCCCCGACTCAATGGAATGACAAGTAATTTTTAGCTTGAAATCCTCATGAGCAATCTCTTGGATGTATGACATCCGTGCTGTCTTCTGGTTCCTCTTCCCCAATTCTTTACGAAGCTCAATGGCCTCATTCTTAAATTCTATCGCCTTATCCTTCATGAGCACCTTCTTATCATGCTCTATTTCAAAATCTACTTCTGTAGACTCCTTAGCTTCATGGAGATCACTAATCTCCTCCCTCTGGTTCTGCACAATAGTGCACAGTTGCACATTCCGGTCTAGCACCGCTAGATACAATGCCCTCATTGCATCTGAAGATGTTGGCTTTAGTGCAGGTACCACCGTATTAAACGATGCTACATCCATATCCTCAACCACATCGACCACCAAATCAAGATATGATGCCGATGCCATATTTCCCATATCCCCCTTTGAATAGTCCTCCTCTGAATATTCCTCCTCCGACTCGGACTCTTCTAGGTTCACCACTAGTACCGCCACCGCTGGCACTAGTACTGGCTCTATTCTGTTCACTGACTCTTCATTCACCACGTGTATATCCCTATACATGTAGCTATCGATGGATATCTACAACAACATATAACATGTTGATTAGTACATAATACACAATAACATAAGCACAAGTCACATTTTGTTTATTTAGGGTTAATTTTCATCTTTTAAATCTTTCGGTACTGAGTTTTCTCAATACTTAATTAACTCATTCTTCTAGAGTTCATTCACTTCTGAATTCTCCTTTACTAACGAGGTTATTAGCCTAAGGTTCTTCCCCCTTAAGTTTTATAACCTAATGCTCTGATACCAACCTGTGACGGCCCCAAATCCGAGTACTTTCAACCCACAAATATGGTGCTACATGGTACTCATAACTATACATTCATTCCATTGAAACAACATCAAAATGAGTGTATAACTACATTCTTATTACCATAATAATAAATCATTTCCCAGGTTCTGTTAACCAAATACATTCTTTGCTTATCATAGTATAATTCATACAAAATACTAGTCTATTACATAATAAACTAACTATCCATCTTAGCCTTGTCTTTATCTTTACTAGAACCCTCGGTTCCACTATCTCCATTATGAATAACATCTCTACTGCTAAACTAACTCGTTCCACTATCGTTGGTCGAGTCTCCATTGTGAATAACATCTCTACCGCTTCACTAGGTAATTTAACTTCTAGCTCCATTCTTGCCATCTCCGTTATTAACTCATTTTGAGTCGTTAATATTGATAGCTTTTCTCTACCCTTCCTACTTAACGCGTCGGCTACTGCGTTTTCTTTCCCCGGATGATATAAGATATCACAATCGTAATCTTTTATCAATTATAACCACCTTCTCTGTCTCATATTTAACTCCTTTAGTGTAAAGATATATTTTAAACTTTTATGGTCGTGTATATCTCACACTTCTCCCGTATAAATAATGTCTCCATATTTTTAAGGCAAAAATTACAGCTGCCAATTCTAGGTCATGAGTAGGATAAACCTTCTCATATCCTTTAACTGGCGTGACGCGTACGCAATGACATTGCCATACTGCATGAGCACGCAACCCAATCCTCTATATGAAGCATCGCTATAAACTAAAAAATTCCCCATTTCTCCATTTATGGCATGAATTTATTGTTTGTTTCCATAACCTTATTATTAAATGGTGAAAACCCTTGAAATTAGTGGAATATTCTTAATAGTTTGTGTGCTTCATCTATTATCATTTTACTATAGGTCTGAACTTTCTTAGGGAAATTGTGATATTTTCATGGCGGTATACTATTTATGTCGGGGTACTATTCATTTAGAATACTATTCATTCGGGGTACTATTCATTTGGGGTACTTTTCATTCGAGTAGTATTCATTCGGGTACTATTCACAGGGTACTATTCACAACAGAATTGATTTCTTTTCTGTCTAAATTATTTTTGATACATGGATATCATTCTTAAATTTTACTCCACAATTGGTGATCATGTTGACAATTTGGATATTCTTGGACTCTGGATAAATTGAATTATAAATCTTTAATATTTATCCTTGATCTCACTTAATTGATTTTTTATATCATTATCATCATCCTCATGCTTATATTGTGCTAAAAGTCATCTTTGGGCCGTAGTGCAAAGATGGACTATTGATTGGTATGATTATGACCAGGAATTGTGTATTGGTGTATTCATGACCTTTGATGTTACAGATGAAGATTTGTGGTGAAAGTCATCTTTGGCCCGTAGTGCATAGATGGACAGGTGTTTGGTATTATCATGACTACTGGTGATACAAATGATTATCTTTGGCCCGTAGTGCATAGATAATTCATTGATTGTAAATAATTATTGATTGGTGTTACAGGGAGAAAATATTGATGATAGACTTTTAAATCATAGAAGATAGTAGACATCATGCTCTACTTGACTCTTCTAATGGATTGCTATTTCTGCTACAGTTGTTGATCTAAAACTTGTTGTCTATTGTATTCTATCAGATTTTTCCCTGTTGAGGACTAAGGATAATTTGTTTTACATTATCTTAGTCATAATATTCTTTACTTGGCTAGTTGACCTCACCCTTTTCCTTTTTGTTCCATTGTTCTTCTTAGGAGGCGAGAATGTAGCTGGGACTAGTCTGGGAGTGGAGTAATGGTCCAAGATGGTTCTTATAGTAGTCCTCACTGTTGTGTAAAATAGTGTGACAATAATTGTAATGAGGACTTTATTTAAGTTTGGATATTGTCTACGAGACAATATTTGTATTAAAACTCACAGCTTATGTGTTGTCGTATTTTGTACGACAGTTGTATAAATGAAGTTGTATTTAAATTCTGTACCATGTATTTGGCGACTCAAAATGGGTTGTGTGGACCGATTTTGGGAGCGTCACAATCATGTCAAACTCCTGTCCATCTATGCACTACGGGCCAAAGAGGACTTTCATCACAAACCTTTATCTGTAACATTAAGGTCATGATTATACCAATACATAATTTCTTGTCATAATCATACCAATTAACAGTCCATCTTTGCACTATGGGCCAAAGATGACTTTCACCAGAATATAAGCATGAGGATGATGACAATGATATAAAGAATGAATCAAGTGAGATCAATGATAAATATTAGAGATTTATAATTTAATTTATCCAGAGTTAAAGAATATCCAAATTGTCAACATGATCATCAATTGTGGAGTAAAATTCAAGAATGATATTTAATATTCAAATTTCAAAGATAATTTGGACAAAGAAAGGAAACTAAATTTCGTCGTGAATAATACTCGTGAATAGTACCCTGAAAGAATAGTACCCGGATGAATAGTACCCCAACATAAAAAGGTTTAAATTTAATAAGAAAGTTTAGACGAATATTCTATTGAAATGATATTAGATGAAGTTAAGGATATTCTACTAATTTCAGGTATTTTCACCATTTAATAATAAGGTTATGGAAACAAACAATAATTTCGTACCATAATGGAAAAAATATGAAAGAAAATGGTATCCCTTGATGAGTATAAAAGAAATGATATCCCATACAAATATGAAAGAATATACGAAACTGCAAATAGATTTTAACCCGTCTTGCGTTAATCCGCGTAGAAAGATCATTTCCACAACTTAATAAAGAATGAATATGAAGGGTTATTCACCAGGCATGCGGTAATCCGCGTAGACAGATTATTCCCACAGATTAATAAGGAATAGAATGACAACCCTTATGAGTATGAAGAAAATAACATCCTTTACCTTAATAGGAGAATAGTTATGACTGGAATAGTGGAGATTATCTTGAGGAAATCTTGCACTACACTCAAAGTATACTCACAAGAACTCTCTATTTCTAACTCTTGATTATTACTTGGTTTTGTAAATTAATAAAGAACTAATGAACTTAGCTCTATATTTATAGGAAAACATAGTTTCGATAATTGCACGTTAGGGGCTAAGCTTATTACAATTTGGTACCTAGGTTAATTACACTTTAGTACCTCATTAATTGCACCTTAGTCCCTCAATCATCTTCCACCATATGACATCATCATGATGACATCATCTTTGTGTTTCTTTAAGGATGATGTCATGCTTGCATCATCTCTTCTCTGATTGGTTGATTCAAGTTCACATAGATTGGTCGACTTATTACACTTTGGTACCCCTAAAGTTTTCCAAGTTTGTATTATTCTCCCTTAACTTTTGTAATTCACTTATCTTTAATCAACAAAATCTTTAATCTTTTCAATAATTATCCACCATTAATATTATAGATTTCAATATTGACAACCAGATCGTTCACAAAAAAGAGGAAACTTTTCGATAAGGATTTCTCATTTTTCGCGCAATTAGATAACCTAACCCCTTTCATCAATAGAACTTTCTAGATATTGTCAATAATTCTTATCTAATAATATCATTTCAATAATAATGTCATTTCAATAATACGAGTTACTGTGTCGTGACAATTATTGATTTAATAATTTAAATTATTATGCAGATGTTACTGTAGCAATTATTGAATCAATAATATAAGATATTATACATCAACTACTGTGGCAATTATTGAATATTGAGTGACTTCTTACGTAAGAATCAATAAGCAGAGATACTGTGCAATACCGTGTGCTACTGTGCAATAACGTGTATTACTGTACTTTTATCACCGGTTATTTCAACAGTTTAACGGTAAAAGTTTTGTAGTTATTTTTATAAAAAGGTTATTTCTGTTTTGGGGTCCATGTGACACCCCTAAACTCGGGTACTTCAATCCCACAGATCTGGTGTTCACTGATCCACAAAATTACATCTATCTACCCATAAACAAAGGCTATAAATAAATCTTACAAGCATAACAGATAATCCTCCCATTAAAGGGTTACATAATCTCAAATAAATCACAGGTCATCTAACCTTTATTATTACAATCATAAGCGGAATATTAAAATATAATCATAATCAAGTCTACTACATAAGTTTCATAAATAATAGGTAAATTAAATGTCCTCTAATCAAGCATTTTGCCCTTGCCCTTGCTTGTAGAAAGCTCTTTAAACTTCTTGACCTCATCTGCATTGTTTTGTGCAAGAGTGAGCAAACAATTGCCCACAAGAAGAACAATATACAATAATAGTCTATGAATGATAATTGATTGAGCTTTCTATGGTAATGTACTCTTACCGGAACAATAAACTCTAATTCAAAAACTATGAGTTCAAAGGAATAATGAATTTTTAGTTAACAACATATATCAACATCAAAGGAATACACTGAGGGTCACAAGACCATGAACTATGTTCTAGGTTGTCTAGTATTTCTACTTTAACCTTTAACGGTATAAAAGTTCATAATCATCATCTATGTCCTAGGTAACCAAGCGTTTCTACTATAACCTTTAAAAACTAAACGACTATATGGACCATCGTCTCGTACTCCAGGTGATCATTCATTTGTACTATGTACTGCGCAAATATTTTAACGCTATTGCGTAGCTCTAAAATAATCCCCTTTAATAGGGTTGTTCATCTCAACTTTAATCATTAGGTTCTGTACCAAAGAAATTTGGTTTGGAATTAGCTTCAAAGGAACTCTAGATCTTTAGAACACTCATCAACCATGTACTAGTTGCATCAAATAGAGTTTGATTACAATATTTTCATGAACAAGTTATATCGATGAATTAATAAGAGATAGAGTGTCAATGGTTTCTAAATTTAACAAGTGTTAATCACCGACTACATGCTTTCAAAACTGTAGGGGTACATAAGCAAACAAACCAAAGGAAATTTGGTTTGTATTGACTTCAAGGGTAATTTAGTTTATGTAACATTTATCAACTAAGGATTAGTTGAATATATAGAACAGTCGCTAGTCAACTAAAAGTTCAGTACAACAATGTAAGATTGTATAATGACATTGGTGATCAAAGATTAAACAACAATTATTCATAGCTGAATAAACACCTTACTTACAATAAAATTACAGAATTTTTATAACCAAATCAATCTCGTTTGGAATGAAGAAGCAAAGATTAATTAACTTGCTCAAAAATAAATTAGGGTTAAAGAACTTGCATAACAATAACAAGTTAGGAATAGGAACTTGCATAATGAAAGATTAGGGTTAGAGAACTTGCTCATTTGAATAATAGATTCAAAAAACTTGCATAACGTAAAAGTAGGGTTAGAAGAATAGTCTCGTGCGTGGGTTAAACAACTATAACTCACGTACTCCAATATCCGACACACATACCATTTAGATTCACAACTCTAATTAGCCAAATCTAATTTAGCCTTATTGGTTACATTTAACATACTAGTTAAGTTATAACCTTTAACTTAAGGTTTAATCATATCAACCAACCACATAACATAAATCTAAAAACCCTTTAACATATAACATATGCTTTAACATACAAAACACATTCTCAACCCTTACAACGCTGAGTTTCAATCTTATATAACTTATTAATCAATAACTTTCAATCTTCATATTTAGTATTATATCATCACTAAAATAAGTTATAACATCTTACTATAAGCCTAACACATTATCATGCTCATTAGACTAGGTTACAATAACATGTTATGGAGTAAATTTGACACCTCTAAATCTGGGTACTTCATTTTCACAATATTTGGTGTTCACTTAATCAAAACATTCATATCTAACTACCCAATCATAATATAATTGAATAATAAAACCTGCCCATACATGATTACGTTAATAAATTATCTCTCAGGTTATCTAACCTTTAATTATAATCATTCAAATGCGGAAATTAAATTATTACATCATATCATTATTATAAGTCTATTATCATAACGATATAAAACAAAATTACAAGTCTTCATCACTTGTACATTTTTCCCTTTCCTTTGCTAGTTGTAGGTTCATTTACCTTCTCGACCTTAGCTGCAATAAGTATATAAATACACAAGAGTGAGCAAACAAAGCTCACTTAAAATGAGAATAAATAAATTTACAACATTTGCCAAATAATAGGCTCAATAGAACTGAATGATATGTTCTATTAACATTACAGCATTTGCCAAATAATAAGCTCAATTGAACTGAATGATATGTTCTATTAACATTCTGAAATATACTACTGAGGGTCTAATGACCACAAACCATGTCCACAGTTATAAGTAATCTTTCAACTTTAACTTTAACAGTCATATGACTATAAGGACTCCACGTACTTAGGGGGATCAATCCTTCGTACAATGTATTGTGAACAAACATTTCAACGCTAAGCTTAAAACCCCTAAAAATAGGGTTGTTCATCTCAGTATTTAGAGTATAAGTTCACACCAAAGAAAGTTTGGTTTGGATAAGCTTTCAAGGGTAATTTGAAGTTTAACGATCATCAACTAGGGAACTAGTTGAATCAACAATGCTTGATAACACAATAGTTGTTTAATAACAACATAACTTAGAACATTTGAGAATCATAGGTGAACTGACTATATTCTAGACTCATGCTTGAAATAACTAGAGAGCATAAGTATTGATCAAAATAAAGAAATGATAAACCTTGGCTTGAACAATAATAAGCTAGATCTATAATCTTGTCAAATTTGAATTTTAGTTACCGAACATGCATTAGTTGATAGCAAGCTGGAAACAATGCTTACTCCACATGGTAATAAAATATACAAAGTGATTGAACCATTCAACACAAGGAATTAAGGTTCAAGAAACATTTATTATAAAAGAATAAACTAAAGAAACTTGTTTAACTATAAGCAAGTTAGAGTAAGTCAACAATGATTAGAATTCCAATGATTTAGAATTAAAACATGCTCAATGTAATAGATGAGATTTTGGAACTTGCATTATCATAAATAACTAGATACAAGAAACATGCTCAATCAAAAGAATGAAGTTATACAATGTAATAATAGAACTAACTCAACGAAAGTGTAGAGTTAGAAAACTTGCTCAATGTAAAAGAGAAGTTTAGAAACTTGTCTCGAGCATAAGCTATAATATTAAACTCGCGTTCACCTACACATAGGTTTAAAGCCACAATACATATTAGATATGCTAACATACCACAACATATACATTTCTAGCTAAATTTATAATTTTAGCACAAGTCTTATGCTACCATTTAGATTTTAGAATTCACGAGTGTTAACATCGCAATACTTAACTAACCTTCATTGTATAAGCTAAGTTATAACATAACAAGTTCATGACTTATAAATCATTTTTACAACTTTGAATTTACAATCCACATAACACAATTTTGTTTAACCTTGTTATTACATGGTTCTCACATTAACCTAATATTAAGCTAAGTTACATTGAACTACCAAAGTCTGCAGAATTAGCAGACTGCACTGTCTGAGACATGGCACTGGCGCGACCGCACCAGTTTTATACTGGTTTACCGCGTGGCCGCACCAAGGGGCTGCGCGGTCGCGCTACACACAGATTCCAATTTTGCAGAACATGGTTACGACACTTTTTATAAGCCAACTAACACGAATTTCACCCACCAAACAGTGATAATAACACGTACAAATGGTATAGAACTATCACAAACATGTTTCCTCACATATATATCAATATAGAATAATTTAACAACAACTTAAGCTAGTTTAATTTCTCAAATTCCATGTTTTTCATATAAAACTCTATTTTTGATATTCATCCCAAAAATCATCACTGTGACTTCAATACTTGGCTAAATCACTTCATTGAAATTACGTTATGCTCGTTTCTTAATGAACTAACATATACCAGACTCAATTTACAGTTTTACATACAATTTGACCACTAAAATTGGTACTTTTCATGAACCATATGAAAAATACATAAACTGACATTATTTTCTTCCTACTATCAACGAATTTAGCATACAAATTTCTTGTTTAAACATAAACTCTAGAATTATATCACATATAACCACCATAACTTAGTTACATAACAACAATTCGAAAGAAATAGAATTCACAGAGCATAACAAAACTTTGCCGTGATACTCATAAACACTTATAATATCAAAGTTGTGAACATACCTTCAAGTTAGCTTGCATAACCTTGCAATTGTAGACAATTTTCTCAGGTTTCACTCTCAACTCTCTCAATTCTCTCTGTAATTCTCTTAGTCTTAGCAACTAGAATGAAAACACTGATAGCTATAATGCGTAAACTCAATTGATAGACAACAAGCGTAGGAAATAAACTGATAATCTTAGTACGCCCATTTAATAAATAACAGTTACAAAAACTAACGTATATATTATAATTATTATTTTAATTTATTTATTTTATTTATATAATTCAAAATTAAAAGAATTCCAAAAGCCATAGGGCCTTGTTTGGCAAAAACCATTTAAAAATTAAACACTTGATATCCTTGAACCTTGTTTGGATAAAACTAAATTAAACTACTTTAATTTATTTTAATAACTGTAACGGGGTCGAAATTATTGAGTTATGATTCTGGGGACAGAATCCTTTTAAGGGGGAAAGATGTGACAAACGAAATTTTGTAATTTAATTTTAATATTTATTGAATTAAATAAATATTTTTCGATTAATTAATTATTAGATTAAATAATTAATGGATGCAGTTGTGATAGATTAATTTAATTACATGTGTAATATTTATGTGGAGAATATTTATTATTCAAGTATGTATTTATGTGAGCTTATTAAATTAAAAGAAATAATTAATAAGCCTAATGTTATTTTAATTAATTTAATAATTAATTAGAGATCTAATAATTTGACATTACTAATAAATGAGAATTTAATTATTTGACTATGTGAATTAATGAGAAATTATTATATTTTATTTAAATTAAATTAAATAATTGAATTGGGTGTGACTTGATTTAAACTATAGTATAAAAGTTTAATTAAATTAAATGGTTTTGAAACCTATTATTGCTTACCAAACAAGGCCCTAAGGGGAGTTGATAGCAGTCACAAAGAGAGAATTAAGAATTTTGAGGGAATTGTGAGTTGTGTGATTGATTGAGAATGTTTCATCTCTCCTATCTACACTACGCTGTGAGTAAATTCTTCAAACCATTATTATTTATGTTATTAAATTTTTATAATATGGCTCTCAAATTTTCTGTAAAATCTCTGAAGTTGGAGATTGTATTGATTATGTGAATATATATATTATATATATATATATATATATATATATATATATATATATATATGATAATATGGTAGTATAACATGATGTTACTATATATTATAGATTCCCATATCATAAGTTTCATAATATTATAACGTATGCTATTTACAGAGTATAGAATATGGTCATATGGCCCTTATATGTGAAATTAATATGTCAAACATAAATTGTTCTGCAAAATTCACACTGGTATATGATTATGCAAGCTAAAACGAAGAGAACAAAACTTGAATGAATGGATTTGGTGTTATAACGAATTCGTGGCGTTGAATTTTATGATTTATGTTCAAAACTTTCAAGAACATCAAGAACAGTGAAAATTACATGTTTTAATTCAGTGATTATGTGTTTTAATGGGTTAAAATCACTCTATAAATGTTGGGTAATGATTATGTATGAATTCTAGCATGTGGGTATGTTAAATTGGTGAAATTAATGATCATGTAGTGTTTATTTCGCTGAACTCTGTGTTCTTCGCAAACTGAGAATTAAAATCTGGAGTTTTGCGCCGCGGCGCCAACTCCAGAACTGAAGTCCCGCGCCGTAGCGCCAAGTATCCGGCCGCAGCGCCACGGCGCCACAACGCCAAGACATAGTACAACAATGGCGCGCGCAGCGCCACTTAGCAGAATGTCCAGAAATAAATTTTTAAAAATATTCAAGTCTAGCAATGTGATAATAACTTAATCTAAAAACATGTTAGACATATAATGAGATGTTAAAATAAATTCTTAACATGTTAATAACACATTTATGTGTAAATTGAATGATTGAACGCATAGTTAGCATATTGTTCATGAAGTGTAAATTATATGACAATGGGTATAGTAGTTGACTAAGTATAGTCATAATTCGAGTTAGACAAAAGAATGAACATATGATGATTAATTACATTATAATTGACTGGTATTGTGAACGTAAATGATATGTATGATTTAAATCAAAGAACGAGTTTAATTAAAGTGTAATCTACACACGAGGCAAGTTTCATAACCCTACTTGATATCGTTATATAAGTGATGAATTCACCTTTCTACATTGAGCAAGTCCTCATTATTATTGATCAAGTTTGTTTTGTTATATTAAAGCTTATTAATCTTTTAAGCATGATACTGTTATACAATACTTATTCTATTGTATACCTTTTAAGATTTTATTCAAGTTAAATATTCAGTTACTGTTAAACCTTGTTAGACTAGCGAACCCTTAATGATTCGACTAGTCCATAGTTGATGAGCGTTCTAAATTTCAGAACCCTTGATGAATTATCCAAACCAAACTTCCTTTGGTGCAGACTCAAATGTCAAACTGAGATGAACACCCCTATATAGGGGATTACTTATGTGTTAGCATTAAGATATTGTGCATAGTATGGTACTAAGGGCTGAACCCCTAAGTACGAGAAGAAGAGTCCATAGTCTTACGACTGTTAAAGGTTTCAAGTATAACCCTTGATACCTAGGACATAGTTCAAGGTTTTATGACCCTCAGAATTCTTTTGATTCTTGTTATTCATTCTTGATTCAAAAGTTGAGTTTTATTTTAGAAGTCTTTGATTCACTCGCATGTTATTATATTGTTATTTCATTATTATACTTGTGGACAATCGTGCTCACTCTTGCGTAATAATAACATTACAGTTAAGAACGAAAGAACCGACGAGCCTTCTTCTAGCAAAGGCAATGGCCAAGCTATTAAGTGATGAAAACGTGTTATTAAAATTTTAAGAATGTTATTATCAAGACTTGATGTTGTTTAAGACTTATTATATGTTTATGTTTCCGCACAGATGTTTAAGGTTAGTATGACCTGAGATTGTATTTATTATTCAGATGTTGTAACCCCATAAGAGGAGGATTTATTTCTATCTATTGCATGGTTTGCATTTTTTATGGGTAGATAGATTTATGATGTTTGTATAGTGAACACCAAATCATATGGGAATGGAAGTACCCTGATTTGGGGGTGTCACAATAACTCCTTATAATATAACTATTTGTCACACTTTATTTAATCAAGCTTTCATATTTAATTTAATTAATTCAAATAACAATTAATTAACTAAATCATTTGATCACATAACTCAATACAAATAATTAACCATTAAATTGAAATATCAATATAATAATAATTTTCTTAATTCATTAATTATTTATTTAACAAATAATTAACCAAATAAAATCAAATCAATTAAACAAATGTTTATTCAATGATAAACACCTCCATTAAATATTTATATAACTCAATAAATATTTAATATTATAATTAAAATTCTGAAATGTTACATCATTCCCTCCTTATAAGGATTCTGTCCTCAGAATTACAATTCAAACAATCAAATCGTCACATTCTTCCCTACTTACAAAGATTTTGTCCCCAGAATCGAAGACATAGATTAAACAAATAACTCAGGGTAATTCTTCATCATTTTAGCTTCGAGTTCCCACGTAGCCTCTTAGACATTGTGGTTTCTCCATATTGTAACGACCCCAAAATAGGTCCATTCCACCCAACCCATTCTGAGTCGTCAAATACATGGTACATAAAATAACTACAACTTTATTACAACAATTGTCGTGCAAAATACAACAACACATATGCTGTGAGTTTGGATACAAATATATACCAAATGTGACTCATGTCCCATCAGTGGACATCACCTCACAATAACACCTTACATAAAGGTATAGTCAAAAACTGTTTTAGAAATTAGAATCTTTGGGAAGTGCTCAAGGAAACCTTCGTACATGGGAGGCCACGCGTCTAGGTTATGATAGATATCATATGGCCACAGAATTATCCTTGGTTGACCCAATAGACCCCAAAGAAAAATGAGAAGATTACTATCATATTCTTCCCAATGGTGAGTCTTCTCTTGACTTATCATTATCTCCACTGTCTCTAATTGAGAATTATACTTCAAACAAACACCAAGATTATATAGGTAGTGCCCATAGATATACTCAGCAAGTGGATGAGCACAACCCTGTCTTATGATGACACGAGGTTGTATGTCATTAGACATCTTGTATGATAGTGACAAAATACCCTTCCAACGTTGGGTTCGCCTCACCCTATTTTCTTCACCAAATATAACTACTAAATGATGACCACCGTTCTATTCCCTTGTTACCCCCGCTCGACCCAGCTACACTCTTATTACCTGAAAGGAATTGTGAAGCAAAAGGGTGAGCACAACTAGCTCAGTAAAGAATATCATGACTAAAGATAATTCAATTATCAATAGCCTTCATCAACAATAAATCAGAGATTTAGAACATATGGTAAATGATAAAAATTTCAACCATAGTTGCAGCGGAACATGCAATCCATTAGAAGAGTCAAATAGACTATAAAGTCTATTATCTTCTCCATGTTAAAAATCCACCAACAATGTTTTATCCCTGTAACATCAATCAACAGTTCTGGTCCACAATCAGATGAATAACTCATAATCATAACTGTAGTTCTAAATTCCTCTTCTCATCCAGGACGATGATAATTTTCATCACCTATCTTTACCTGAAACATCAAAGATCATGGTTACACCAAATCACATTTCCTGTTCATAATCATACTAATAACTTCATCTTTGCACTACGTCCAAAGATATTCATTTGTATCACCAGTTGGTCATGTTTATCTCAACATCTGTTCATCTTTGCACTACTGGCCAAAGATATTCAACAACATGTCATCTTTGCACTACGGGCCAAAGATATTCATCAACAATTCATCTTTGCACTACAGGCCAAAGATATTCATCAATATTTCATCTTTCCACTACAGGCCAAAGATATTAATATCTCAAAGAAATATATAATCATTTCAGAATTTATATAAACAATAATTATAACCATGTTGATCAATTCACCTTTGCACTTAAGCTAAAGATATTCACTTATAAATTCAATGGTCATGATCATACCAGTCACAATTCAACTTTGCACTACAGGCCAAAGAGAACCCTAGTCATGATCATACCAATAATCTACCCATCTTTACACTCTAGTGAAAGAGAATTTCAACATCAGGGTTATAAAAATGTTATATATGATAATAAAATCAATATAATCAATACATATTTTTAATCACAAGAGTAATATTCATAACTCAACTATAATTTGGTTAGAAAAAGAAACCAATTTTTATCGTGAATAGTAACTCGTGAATAGTAACTCATGAATAGTAACTCGTGAATAGTAACTCATAAATAGTAAACTCGACACAAAAAGGTAGAAATTCCACAATAAAATCCATACCAGTATTTCGGTATAATGATATTGAAAGAATAATATTTCTTAAGCTTATAAACAATTTATTTAAATTGTTTACACTTTACTAAATAATGCATTTAATCATTCTAAAATACCAAACTCATAAGATTTTATCACCAATAATCAAAACCCTCATCAAAAATCTGCATATACCTCATATAGGATTCTCAAGCCATAAAATCCTATTTTCCAATTTTCTTACTTCACATAACATATTTAATTCATTTTCTCATAACTAGACTATTTTCATGAAAAATACCAAATCCATTCCAAAAATATTTCTTTTCTGGAATTTAGCATAATATAGTCCCATAATGAACATATATTTTTCTCAGAATTTTTAAAAGTCATTTACTATTTTTCATATGGCCAAAATAGCCGAATATTTAGACATTTATCAAAAATTATACTTTTGTCCAAAAATTCTGAAATTTACAGAGTATACTTCTATCATATACATGTACTCCCAATAAAAATTTCATCAATTTTGGAGTTAACCACAAGGAATTATAAGCGGTTACTTTTAAAATAGTCTTTTTCTGTAAAATTCATAACTCTTAATCTATACATCCAAAAATCACCATTTTTGGACACAATCAATAAAACTCATCAAAATATCATCTCAAATTTTTCCATAATTTTTGAAGATCAGAAAAATTACGAAACTGAAAAACATAACAACCCTTAAAATCCCTTACTATCCCTTACTATCCCTTACTATCCCTTACCTCAAAAGAGCAGTACTTCTGATCGGTATAAGGCTGACTGATGAATAGCAATTCACCAAGTATCTAAAAACTCACAAAATATGCTTCATAATATAGAGAGAGAAAGAGAGAAAGCTTATGTTTCTGGTGTGATTTTCAATTCTAACTTAGCCCTCTATTTATAGGAAAATTTTGGTAGGTTTGACCTGCAACCTGATGGCTTTACCTGCTACTATTCCCACCCACCACATTTGAAATATAATTCAGCACATTTCTTCACCAACCACAAGTGGGGCCCACCAATTCTAGAATTTTCCACCAAAAATGATTTATAACCTGATTTCCGAATCAGCCACCTCTTAAAATTCATAACAAATCATACGTTCATTTTTAACGGTTCAAAATTTATGGACATATACTCAACTTATATATGTATAACATATCCAAAAATTACCACGATCCAACGGTCGGATTAAAAATTATAACCCTCGCAAAATATCTCAAAAACCCTGATTTTTAATACCTCCATTCTGACAAAAATACTGATAAAAACCTCAACATTAACTCCTTCATTTTTAACCACAAAAATATATCCCTCATTTATATCCACATAATATAAATATTTCTTTATCATATGAATCAATAATTAATTATTCACAAATAATATTACAGAATCACATTTATGACAACCAGGCCGTTCCCAGGAAAGAGGGGGCTTTCCAATAAGGATTTCTCCTTACTAGCGCGCAAATAGATGACCAAACCTCTCCTTAGACAGAACTTTCTAGACATTGCCAATAATGCTATCTAATAATATTATTCAAATAATATGAATTATTGATTTGATAATAGGAAATACTGTGCAGCAACAATTATTGAACAACAATAATACAAAATTTCAACGTAGCAATTATTGAATCAATAAAATAAAATATTGAACAGTAATTACTGTAACAATTATTGAGTAGTGCCTTCTTATGTAAGAATCAATAATTTTAAAAATACTGTGCAATACCGTGTGCTACTGTGCAATAACGCGTATTACTGTATTTTAACCACCGGATATTCCAACAGTGTTAACGGTAACAACTACGCCGTTATTTGTAAAAGCTTAAATTTGTCGTTTTCTTCACCCGACAGTTATTCGTTATGGGGCCCACAAATAGCTGCGCCGTCGTACGAATATTTCCCGACAGAAAGAATATTTCACGACCAAACGAATATTCCCCGACAACAATGATTATTTTATAACCACTTGCTTATTTTGAAAAAAAAATCATATTTCACTCATAACTTTAAACTTTTATCAATTTAACCATTTACTGAATAGTAATTATAAGAAAAATTGAAGACTTTTATTTCATAAAATTCGGGGTCTTACACATATCACCTTCACAGAAGGTGTCACTTTATTTCTGAGCACTTGTTCTTTCCTGTCGACTATCTGGATAGAAATCTATTCATAAGACAAATCTTTATCTAATTGCAATGGTTCGTACTCGATCACGTGCTTGTAATCGGGTTTATACACAGTCGTAACACTGAAATGTGAAAAACATTATGAATGTTTTCCAACTCTGGAGGTAGAGCTAACTCATAAGCCACTTCCCCCACTCTTCGTAGTATCTCGAACGGTCCAATAAATCTTAGGCTGAGCTTTCCTTTCTTGCCAAAATGAATTTTCTCCTTCCAAGGAGAAACTTTTAAGTTCCTACTTCAAATTCGCGATTCTGCCTGTGTTGATCGGCATACTTTTTATGTCTGTCTTGGGCTGCTACCAATCTCGTCCTGATGAGTTTGACAACCTCAGTAATTTTTTGTACCAGTTCTGGTCCTAACAGTTGGCATTCACCGACTTCATCCCAGCACAGTAGAGTTCTGCATTTTCTGCCGTACAATGCCTCGTAAGGTGGCATGTCGATGCTCGCGTGGTAACTGTTGTTGTAGGCAAATTCTACCAACAGTAAATATTCATCCCAGCTTTCTTTGAAATCCATGATGCATGCTCTCAGCATATCTTCCAACGTTTGGATTGTTCGTTCGCTTTGCCCGTCGGTTTGCAGATGGTATGCTATACTCATTCACAATTATGTTCCCATACATTCTTGTAGTCTCTTCCAGAAGTTTGATGTAAATCGCGGATCTCTATCTAATACAATTGACACTGGCACTCCATACCTCGAAATGATCTCTTTAACGTACAACCTTGCTAACTGATCAAGATTAAACCTAATCTTTATTGGTAAAAAGTGCGCTGATTTTGTCAGTCTGTCCACTATCACCCAAATCACATCGCATCCTCTCTGAGTAGTTGGAAGACCCACCACAAAATCCATTGTGATGTGTTCCCATTTCTATTTCGGTATTTCTAAATGTTGAAGTAATCCGCTTGGTCTTTGATGCTCGGCCTTGACTCTCTGACATGTCAAGCATTTCGTAACGCACTCTACAACGTCTCTTTTCATATTTGGTCACCAAAAATGTCGCCGTAAATCTTGATACATTTTCGTACTTCCTATATCTTGTGTTGTGTGCTTCGGTCAAGATTTTGTCTTTAAGCTCTGGTACTGCTGGAACCCAAATTCTTTCCTCGAACCATAGTAGTCCTTCAGTATCTATCTTATATTTTACATCATTACCCTCAACCACTTTCTCCTTGATCGTTTCGTATTATTTATCTTGTAGTTGAGCACTCTTCACTTTGTCCACCAAAGTTGGACTAGCATCTATCTGGAATAGTCGTTCATCGGATTCCTTTGGAAATTTTATTTCCAACTCTAGCTTTGTCATTGCTGAAATAAGCTCCTCCTGAGTGGTTATCAGCATTAACTTGTCCCGACCTTTTCTGCTCAAAGCATTTGCAATCACATTCGCTTTGCCCGTGTGATAAAAGATCTCACAATCGTAATCTTTTATCAATTCCATCCATCTTCTTTGACGTATATTCATGTCCTTCTGTGTGAAAATATACTTCAGACTTTCATGGTCTGTATAGATCTCACCTTTTTCTCCATAGAAATAGTGTCTCCATATCTTCATAGTAAATACTACTGTAGCCAATTCCAAATCATGAGTCGGATAACCTTTCTCATAATCCTTCAGTTGTTTTGATGCATGCGCAATTACTTTGTCGTTCTGCATAAGAACACAACCCAACCCTTTATGTGAGGCATCACTAAACACCACAAAGTTTTCTGTACTATCTGGTAATGACAACACAGGTGCCACACTTAGCTTCTTCTTCAAATCTTGAAAACTCTCTTCACACTTCTCCGTCCAAACAAATTTTACCGCTTTCCTTATCAAATTTGTTAGCGGAGTGGCTATCTTAGAAAAATCTTGAATAAATCTTCTATAATAACCGGCCAGTCCCAAGAAACTCCTTACCTCCAATGGTGTTCTTGGTTGTTCCCAATTGATTACAGCTTCCACTTTTGATGGATCCACTGAAATCTCATCCTTGTCAATCACGTGCCCAAGAAATTGTACACGATCTAGCCAAAATTCGCACTTAGAGAATTTCGCGTACAACTTTTCCTTTTTTAGTGTTTCCAATGTCAAACATAAGTGTTCCACGTGTTCTTCTTGAGTTTTGGAATACACCAGAATGTCATCGATGAATACCACTACAAACTTGTCTAAGAATTGTTTAAATACCCTATTCATCAATCCATGAATGTAGCAGGTGCATTGGTTAAACCAAAAGACATCACCAGAAACTCGTAATATTCATACCGAGTTCTGAAAGACGTTCGAGGTATATCCTCCTTCCTCACATTCAATTGGTGATTCCCACTTCTCAAATCTATTTTTAAGAAGTATTTAGTACCCTTCAACTGATCAAACAAGTCATCTATTCTTCGTAATGGATATTTGATTTTAATAGTGACTTTGTTCAATTCTTTATAATCAATGCAAAGACGCATCGACCCATCCTTCTTCTTCACGAATAACATCGGCGCTCCCCACGGTGATACACTCGGTTGAATATACTTCTTGTCTAACAGTTCTTGTAATTGTACCATCAGTTCCTTCATTTCTACCGGAGCCATTCTGTACGGGGCCTTCGATATCGGTGTTGTTCCTGGCGCCAAGTCGATCACGAACTCAATTTCTCTATCAGGCGGAAGTCCTGGCAAATCCTCTGGAAATACATCCTCAAATTCCCTCACCACTGGTATCTCTTCCAGTTTTACATTCTTCTTCTGAGTGTCAACTATGTAAGCTAAATAGCCCACACAGCCTTGACTCAACAATTTCTTGGCCTGCATAATCGTCAGATATTTCATTTGTCTAGGCGACTTGCTACCATAGAATGCTACCTTTGATGGGGTCATAAGGTTTACACTTTTCTTTTGGCAATCGATTACCGCTCATATTTGAACAGCCAATCCATTCCCAAAATAACATCAAACTCTCCAAGTCTAATCGAAATCAAATCTACCTTCAAGATATTCTCATATATTAAGTTTTCTTGTATACAAATCTAACAAGTATTACTTCCTTATTCGCAATCTCTATGTTCAAAGAAAATTTCAGTTCTTTACTAGGCATTCCTAACCTCATAGCAAATTCATCAGATATAAATGAGCTCGTAGCACCCGAATCGAATAATACATAAGCATTTATATCATTGATTGGGATAATACCTGACACCACATCCTTTGATTGCACAGCATCTTGCACAGTCATGTTGAAGGTTCTGGCTGTGGGTTTATTTGATGCTGTAGGTCCAGCAATGGCCCATGTACCTCCACTGCTACCTCCATTGCTTCTGGTTGTCTCTCCCGCCTTCTTAGGGCATTCACGAGCAAAGTGATCCTTGGATCCGTACGTGAAGCACACGTTCTTCTTAGGTTGAGTGCAATTTGGGGCGATGTGACCCTCCTGGCCACAATTGAAGCATACTCGTTTCCCCATCAAGCACGCACCCTTATAAAACTTCCCGCATGTAACACATGCTTCAAACTTCTTATTTTGCTTGTTACCCTGCTGGTTTCCAGTACCCCCATTTCCATTCCACTTCCTCTTCAAATTGTTGTTGTTGTTGTTGTTTCCATTACTACCACCGCCATTCTTAATCTCCACTTCATTCTTCTTTTTCTTCTGTTCCTAGTTGAACTTTGTCACTGCCTCGCCTCCACCTTCAGCGAGTATTGCTTTCTCCATTACTTCTATGAAAGTCTTCAATTGGAACAGGGAGACCCTACTATACAACCAGGGCTTCAGTCCTTATTCAATTATCTTCGCCTTGCGTTCGTCCGTGCTGACTTGATATGGTGCAAACCTCGCCAACTCGTTGAATTTTGAGGCATACTTAGATACCGTCATCGTTCCCTGCTTCAGTTCCAAAAATTGTACTTCTAGCTGACTCTTCGAACTCTCTAGGAAATAGGTCTCGAAAAATATCTCCTTAAACCTAACCCAGGTTATCACCCCTGGCCCTTCACGAGTTTTATTGGCCTGCCACCAATAACTAGCTTCTGCCTTCAACATGAATGTTGCGAAAGCAGTCTTTTGATCATCCCCTACCCTAGTGACATCGAACACCATTTCTATCTCCATAATTGTAACGACCCCAAAATCCATTCAATTTAAATCTCGACTTCAGTCGTTAACCAAACATTCAACCTCTAATTTTACATCATTATTCGATATTAAAAATCACTAAAAATTGCGGAATATTTAAAACTTTTGTACATTTCCTTCTTTATTGCCCTAAATCGCAACCTTTACATTACATCTCTTCGATTCCAATATATATTATGAATCGCTACAATAAACTGACTATACAAAGTCTTACATCATAAATAGATATCCATATACACTGGATAACTCAATTTACAACTCAACAACATTTACATTCAAAATACTACATACATTTCTCATAAAACATAAGTAATCTTCGTGAATATAGTTCTCTATAACTCACTTAGCACATATCCTTACCTTAATTCCTTGACCTGTAAAAGTTGTTATTTGTAAGAGTGACCTCGACAGCCCAGCGAAATCTAACAGTTTTCATGCATCACATAGCACACAATAACATACTCGATATGCATCTCATTAAAGTAACATGGCATATATGCTTTTAATTCACATAGCAAATATCAAGATTGAGTTCCTTACTCAATCATCATTCTTTAGCCAAAATAATGCAGTCATATATTGACTTTAACATTTCATTATTTCAACATATATATAACATATCATGTAATTTAAAATAGTTCATCAAGTCCACGTAAAAAATAGGAACCGAAAGACTTGCCTTGATCGTTGTTTACCAATAACAGTTTAACAGCTTACAGCTATCTGCACTTCACATGCCCTACACAATTATATAATCATACACATCAAATATTAGTCACATAACAACACATAGTAATTGTAATGGAAACTCTACTCTACGTCTCATAATCTTTCCTATTAAAAAATATACAATGTTCAACTTAATTGTGTTAACTTTCAACTTATATCTTACTGTATTTCATATTCGCAGTTCATTTAAGTGCTCAAGTCTTGCTAGGACTACTTATTGGCTTTATATTAAATCCATTCCATATCTTATAATATTTATTTCAACTGAATTGAAACACTTTTTAAGTTCAGTAACACTTGGCATGACGTTTCGACGTTCATTCGTCGCACGCCCGATTTGCCTCTCTTGTGTATGCTTACTATGCTTCTATAACTTATCTAACACATTATTTATTAATGTTAAGCATCATTATATTTACTAATATTCATGTTTTATAACTTAGGACATCATCTTTTATGGTCAGGAGCACAACACATGCATATGCGCATGCCTGACGCCCTCCGATTGCCTCCGAAAACATAATAGTCCTAAAAATGACCATTTTGACCCATCCTAATAACCTCAAATTGAAAAACTTAAAGAACGAAAGTTGTAGGTCTATTCGTTCTCATTCCGTATCATCTTGAATCACCTCAATCGGAGTTCGTATGAAAAAGTTATGGCCATTTTACTACAGGAGGTCAAAACTGTCCAACCTAGACCACTTTTCCAGCGCTGGGGTGCGAGACAGTGGCGCTATGGGTGCGAATTCTAGCGCTGGGGCGCAAATTCTAAGCTAGCCAGTGGCGTCGGGGCGCGAAATTTGGCGCTGGGGCTCCATTTTTGGCGCTGGGCCGTCGAAACTTGCAAAACCCAACTATCGGAGAACAGAACAACTAATTTCTGTCTATTTAACACTACTAACATCTAAATTAACATGCATAACTTATATAAATAACTCATATACACATTACCCAACATGCATATACTAATTTAAACCACTAAACAACAATCACAGAAAACTTAATTCCTTGAAAACCATATTTTAAACCCAAAAAGTCTGTTTTTATACTTCTAGACACTGTGAACACGGTAATCACAATTTATAAACCAATTTTGATTCCTTGAGACTACGATTATCTGAATTTCATAACAAATCAATATACTCAACGTTAAATTCCACGTTTAGCTAACAGTCAATTACTCATTTATTACCAAGCCATGCTCGTGCTTATCTTTACTGTAAAACAAATTTCGTTCATGTTCATGCTAGTTATAACAATACAACCACCTACAATTATCATAATTCAGTTGTATGGCCTAATTCGAAACAAGAATTCACAGAACATATAAATTTTATGCCGTAAAACTCATATATATTCATATATCTATATAACAACACAATTTCTCATTTACAGAGACTTTACAAAATTTTGAAAGCCATATAATATAAAAATTTTAACAACGTAATAATAATGGGTTGAAGAATTTACCCAAAGTGTAAAGTGTGATTAGTAGGAGATGAATTCCTTCTCAACTCTTGTTCAATCACACATTCACAATCTCCCCAAAAATTTCTCAATCTCTTTCTGTGATGCTAAGCCAGACTTAAAAAAAATGAAGAAGAAGAAGACATTTATAATACTGGAAAAGAACTGACGCGTTGAGGTCAGTTACCCAATCATGGGTAACTGTTCTTAACTTCCCAAAAACCATGTTTGGCTACCATTTAATTATTACTTCTATCTATTTAAATCAATCCCCTATACTATAGTTTAATAATGTCACATCCAATTATAACATAAATCAAATATCTTATTTAATTTAATTTAAATAAAATATGATAATTTCTCATTAATTCACATAATCAAATAATTAAATTCTCATTTATTAATAATGTCAAATTATTAGATCTCTAATTAATTATTAAATTAATTAAAATAACAATAGGCTTATTAATTATTTCTTTTAATTCAATAAGCTCACATAAATACATAATTGAATAATCAATATTCTCCACATTAATTTAATAAATATAACACATATAATTACATTAATCTACCATAATTTCAATAATTAATTATTTAATCTAATAATTAATTCATCAAAAATTATTTATTCAATTTAATAAATATTTAATTTAATTTACAAAAATCTCGGTTGTCACATCTTTCCCCCCTTAAAAGGATTCTGTCCCCAGAATCACGACTCAATAATTCATTCATTACAATCTTCCCTACTTACAAAGATTCTGTCCCCAGAATCGATGACATAAATTAAACACATAACTCAGAGAAATCTTTCATCATTTTATCTAACTATAGATTTTATATTTCATACTACATTTCTTACTTTTACAAATTCTAGGTTTCGTTTCATAACTTTCACTTGAACTCAATTATATTCTGAGTATTATATATCTTTTAACCCATTCATTTTCTTTTCTAAGGATCGCTATCAAAAACACTCGGGATATTACATTCACCCTTTCTTCTACGAATTTCGTCCTCGAAATTTTATCTATTAATCTTTATTCATCCGATCTATCAAAATAGGTTTTACGTTAATACTATATTCATTCCTTAAGTTTTATAACCACTTCTTTCCACAAAGATCTTTCTACAATTATTAAACTTTTCTATTAATAGTTTCACAGTATTCTTTGATAACTCATATCCTTCTCACTTCAAAATCTCTTTTCTCACTTATTCAACATACTCATCATTCAGTGTTGTTCTACGACTCATTTCTTTCACTTCCATCTTGCAGAATAAAAAGAATCTTCCACAATTGTTCAATAATTGGGAAGTAGTATGAATAACTCAGGAATTTAAAAGATTCCAAATCATGCTGAGGGGTCATAAGACCGTGAACTTTATTCTCGGTTTACTAGTGCTTTAACTCAATCCTTCACACTGCAAACCAGAGTGTTTATCAATCACAAAGACTGAAAACACCCTCCTCACGTACACTAGGTGGCCAGCCTATTGTACCACTACGTTGGGCCGTAACGTAGTGTTTTGTAACAACTATATGCGTTACGCTCGGAACCATTGTCCCTGAAACATGTCCCCTTATTGGGTTGTTCACCTCAGCTTTTCAACATCTGAATCCGCACCAAAACAATTTGGTTTGGCATAACTTTTCAATAAACGCTTGAATTTCATGAACATCTTTCTATAATTGTCTAGCTGAATCAAATAGCATAGATTCTACAACAATTCGAACATCAACCGAAATATACATACACACACACACACACACACACACACACACACACACACACACACACACATATATATATATATATATATATATATATATATATATATATATATATATATATATATTCTCACATCATAAAGAAGCCTCAAAAAATCTTTTTATGGCGTCATGATTGTGACGTTGTCATACTACATCTCACCATAGTGGCCTGACGATCATATGATCACATCCAACACCAGGTTCCATTGCATTGATGACTCCATCGTTTATCATATTACCTGATATATATAATTAAAATATATTTTGAAAATTTAAAAATCATTTTTTTTCTAGCCGAAACAAACAGCATAGATACGTGAATAATAACACTGTTTTAAAAATTCTTTGGTTCACTAGTGTGATCCAACATTTTTCAAAAATCAAAAGTACAACCATAGGCACGAAGTCAATAAATTTCAAAAATCTAGTAAAGCTAGAAGATTTGGAAAAACCTATGTCTCCACCTTCTATACTGATCCATTACTTAATAATTCTATCTATTCCTATCATCCTCAATACTCCATTTACACTTATCTATACCTAGTTCGTCAAACTTACCACACGTTATGAGTTTAGGAACTTACCACAATCATACGAGTTTAAGAACTTATCCTAGTCAGACCATAGGCGTCCATTCGCTGAGGAGTTCAAAAACATACCATATAATTATGAGTTACAAACCTACCATAAGTATGAGTTTTAAGAACTCGCACTTAACCTTATGATATTCTCTAACTAAACTCTACCTATCTGTTATACACATGAGTAAAGAATCACCTTCTCATCAAGCATATAGCAAATAGCGCGACACAAACATTTCAACGATTATCAATGGGATAAACTGAGTGCAAGCACAAAACCCTCGCCCATACAAAGGTTTGTACAACTCAGCCATCACATGAGTCCTCAATTAAAAACCCACCTAACTTTATCTTGCTTATAACTTACTCTTTGATCGATACGAATTCCTCATATCACATTATCTATAACTCCCCGTGAGTTATCTTGTACTATATCATAGTACATTATCTTCATAGCATCAAGCTATAATTATTCAAACATTACAGATCATCTTTCTTTTATAACTTAAACAGATCACGTCGTGATCTTATTCTATAATCATCTCCCTTAAATTTCTTTTCTTAACTCGTGATCGTTTTGTTTTATGATCCTCTTTCTTCGTTATATTGGCTTTTGGAGTTAGGAAACTCCCATTGTTTTATCTTTATATCTCTTAGATTCTTCTTTGAATCTTCTTGTTTATAAAATAATTCTTCCTTTAAGAATTTTAACTTCATTTACATCGCTCAACATTTCATTCGAGTTCTACACTTTCATCATACACATCTATTTTCTACACTTGGTACACATCGAGTCTCTAACAGTTTCAATATGGTACGCTGAGTGGTTTCCCACAAACAACCAACAAACTAGGTTTCGAGTTGCTAGTTCGTATATACCTCCGCTCTATGAAGAAATCGTTTAACCCAGACACCATACATCAACTACTAAAGAGTACAATTGTACCATACTTAAATATAACTCTATATTCTTAACTTCTTTATCACTCTCTTTTTATAGAAATTGTCAATTTATTATCACCTTACATCATTATTATTAGAGTTGGGTAACCCCACATTCATATTCCTTATAATTCTACGAGATTCTTCTTTGAATCTTTTCACGCAAGTTTTAATCCCTTCTTTAAAAATTTCTTAAATTACTTCTTATTGTTCAAACTCTATTTGAGCTTATTCATTCACTATCTTCATCTCTCTTCTCTAAGGTTATAGCCTAAGGTACTCTTACCTAAGGTTTCTAACCTATCGGCTCTGATACCAACTGTAACGACCCCAAAATCAATACAATTTAAATCTCGACTTCGGTCGTTAACCAAACAGTCAACCTCTAATTTTACATCATTATTCGATATTAAAAATCACTAAAAATTGCGGAATATTTAAAACTTTTGTACATTTCCTTCTTTATTGCCCAAAATCGCAACATTTATATTACATCTCTTCGATTCCAATATATATCATGAATCGCTAAAATAAACTAACTATACAAAGTCTTACATCATATATAGATATCCATATACACTAGATAGCTCAATGTACAACTCAACAACATTTACATTCAAAATATTACATACATTTCTTATAAAACATAAGTAATCTTCGTGAATATAGTTCTCTATAACTCACTTAGCACATATCCTTACCTTAATTCCTTGACCTGCAAAAGTGGTTATTTGAAAGAGTGAGCTCGATAGCCCAGCGAAATCTAATAGTTTTCATGCATCACATAGCACATAATAACATACTCGATATACATCTCATTAAAGTAACATGGCATGCATGCTTTTAATTCACATAGCAAATATCAAGATTGAGTTCCTTACTCAATCATCATTCTTTAGCCAAAAAAATGCAGTCATATATTGACTTTAACATTTCATTATTTCAACATATATATAATATATCATGTAATTTAAAACAGTTCATCAAGTCCACGTAGAAAATAGGAACCGAAAGACTTGCCTTGATCGTTGTTTACCAATAACAGTTTAACAGCTTACAGCTATCTGTACTTCACATGCCCTACGCAATTATATAATCATACACATCAAATATTAGTCACATAACAACACATAGTAATTGTAATGTAAACTCTACTCTACGTCTCATAATCTTTCCTATTAATAAATATATAATGTTCAACTTAATTGTGTTAACTTTCAACATATATCTCAATGTATTTCATATTCGCAGTTCATTCAAGTGCTCAAGTCTTGCTAGGACTACTTATTGGCTTTATATTAAATCCACTCCATATATTATAATATTCATTTCAATTGAATTGAAATACTTTTTAAGTTCATTAACACTTGGCATGACGTTTCGACCTTCATTCGTCACACGCCCGATTTGCCTCTCTTGTGTATGCTTACTATGCTTCTATAACTTATCTAACACATTATTTATTAATGTTAAGTATCACTAAATTTACTAAAATTCATGTTTTATAACTTAGGACATCATCTTTTTTGGTCAGGAGCACTACGCATGCATATGCGCATGCCCGACGCCCTCCGATTGCCTCCGAAAACACAATAGTCCTAAAAATGACCATTTTGACCCATCCTAATAACCTCAAATTGAAAAACTTAAAGAACGAAAGTTGTAGGTCTATTCGTCCTCGTTCCGGATCATCTTGAATAACCTCAATCAGAGTTCGTATGAAAAAGATATGGCTATTTTACTATAGGAGGTCAAAACTGTCCAACCCAGACCACTTTTCCAGCGCTGGGGCGCGAGACAGTGGCGCTAGGGCGCGAATTCCAGCGCTAGGGCGCGAATTCTAAGCTAGCCAGTGGCACCGGTGCGCGAAATTTGGCACTGGGGCTCTATTTTTGGCACTAGGGCGCCGAAACTTGCAGAACCCAACCATCGGAGAACAAAACAACTAATTTCTAAATTAACATGCATAACTTATATAAATAACTCATATACATATTACCCAACATGCATATACTAATTTAAACCACTAAACAACAATCACAGAAAACTTAATTCCTTGAAAACCATATTTTAAACCCAAAAAGTCCATTTTTATACTTCTAGACACTGTGAACACGATAATCACAGTTTATAAACCAATTTTGATTCCTTGAGACTACGATTATCTGAATTTCATAACAAATCAATATACTCAACGTTAAATTCCACGTTTAGCTAACAGTCAATTACTCATTTATTACCAAGCCATGCTCCTGCTTATCTTTACTGTAAAACCAATTTCGTTCATGTTCATGTTCATGTTCATGTTCATGCTAGTTATAACAATACAACCACCTATAATTATCATAATTCAGTTGTATGGCCTAATTCGGAACAAGAATTCTTTGAACATATAAATTTTATGCCGTAAAACTCAAACATATTCATATATCTATATAACAACACAATTTCTCATTTACAGAGACTTTACAAAATTTTGAAAGCCATATAATATAAAAATTTTAATAACATAATAATAATGGGTTGAAGAATTTACCCAAAGTGTAAAGTGTGATTAGTAGGAGATGAATTCCTTCTCAACTCTTGTTCAATCACACACTCACAATCTCCCCAAAAATTTCTCAATCTCTTTCTGTGATGCTAAGCCAAACTTAAAAAAAATGAAGAAGAATAAGATGTTTATAATACTGGAAAAGAACTGACGCGTTGAGGTCAGTTACCCAATCATGGGTAACTGCTCTTAACTTCCCAAAAACCATGTTTGGCTACCATTTAATTATTACTTCTATTTATTTTAATCAATCCCCTATACTATAGTTTAATAATGTCACATCCAATTATAACATAAATCAAATATCTTATTTAATTTAATTTAAATAAAATATGATTATTTCTCATTAATTCACATAATCAAATAATCAAATTCTCATTTATTAATAATGTCAAATTATTAGATCTCTAATTAATTATTAAATTAATTAAAATAATATTAGGCTTATTAATTATTTCTTTTAATTCAATAAGCTCACATAAATACATACTTGAATAATCAATATTCTCCACATCAATTTAATAAATATAACACATATAATTACATTAATCTACCATAATTTCATTAATTAATTATTTAATCTAATAATTAATTCATCGAAAAATATTTATTCAATTTAATAAATATTTAATTTAATTTACAAAAATCTCGGTTGTCACAATAATCCAGGTTTGTGCCTCGACTGGATTCATGGACCCACGGAATTCAGGTGGTCCAACTGCCTTGAAATCCTTAAACATTGTACCTTGGTTCCGTGGTTGATTCTGCAACGCTCCTGTCAGTAGCATCACTAGTTGTTGAACGGGGTTAACATCAACATTGTCGTTATTGGTTCCATCTGTGGTTCTCTGTCGTGGTGGTTGACATTTGGGAGGCATTTTCTGTTAAAAATACACTCATTAGATTATTATTCAACTCTTTTAAGTAATTTCTACTTAACTTTCCTCCACAAAAGAAATAGCCACATAACACATAACACTTTGAATGAAATAATAACTTTTATTTATTCATAATCTCTTTAAAAATATAAAACAATAGCATCATTGCTATTTACATTACTTTCCTGAACTACAAACGTTTCAGGACAACATCATCATCATATCCCATCGGTTATATAACACTTGGGATTTACAATTTATTTAACATTTATTAATCGCATAACAACTATGATGTCCTACTAAGATATTGCTTAGCCTTACTACGTTCTTCCTCCATGATCCGGAACATTGTTCTGCGATCTAATACGTATGATGGCAGCGTCTCGAACTGAATCGGATAACCCATGACCCGATCCTGAGCTCGATTAACCACGACGTTGAACACTCTATTCATTTCTTCCATCTTCATTCTCTTTTCTTGTGCGTCCTTCACTACTATCCCGGCTCATTGAAACGCTTCCTCATATGCGTCTTCGACTCTTACCCTCTTAGTAGTTTCTTCCTTTAGTTTGTTCTTTAGTTCAGCGATCACCTCGATCAGCTGTTCTTTCTCTCCTTCAGTTTGTACTAGCTTCTCCTCGACATTAGTCCACCGTTCCTCACGATCCTGGATCTCGTCGTCTTTCTGTGTCATTACAGTCTGTTGCTCAGCTACTATCTCTTGCAATTCCTCGACTATATCCTGAAGTTCCACGTTACGGTCGTAGACTTCATCGTACATACGAGCAGCTATCAAGGTTAGTGGAGTCTCTTCCTCTTCGTCCACATTCTCCTGTGGCAACTCAACGGGATCCTCCTCATCCGTCTCCACATCATCATCCTCATCTTCAACCACTGTAACCAACGGGGCTGACTCCCGTGGCAGTAGTTGTTCCCAAGCAACTTGAATATCGCAAGGCTCCTCCTCTATAGGCATATGAGGTCCCTCTTCCCTAGCCTGACTGGATTCTCCGACATTAGTCATCCTGACAACAAAATTTAAAGTTTTCATTATTAATCATTACTACTCGACACTCACGAGCACATAAGTTATAAACACATAAGCACATAAGTGTTTTATTACTTCTTCCTTAAAACTCGATAAGGGTTTATCATCACTATCTTTTCAAAGGTTACTTCCTAAGGCTTTTCCCCACCTAAGGTTCATAACCTAAAGCTTTGATACTAACTTGTGACACCCCCAAATCTGGGTACTTCATTTCCACAAGATTTGGTGTTCACTTAATCAAAACATTCATATCTAACTACCCAATCATAATATAATTGAATAATAAAACCTTCCCATACAGGATTACGTTAATAAATTATCTCCCAGGTTATCTAACCTTTAATTACAATCATTCAAATGCAGAAATTAAATTATTACATCATATCATTATTAAAAGTCTATCATCATAACGATAAAACAAAATTACAAGTCTTCATCACTTGTACATTTTTCTCTTTCCTTTGCTAGTTGTAGGTTCATTTACCTTCTCGACCTTAGCTGCAATAAGTATATAAATACGCAAGAGTCAGCAAACAAAACTCACTTGAAATAAGAATAAATAACTTTACAACATTTGCCAAATAATAGGCTCAATAGAACTGAATGATATGTTCTATTATCATTATGAAATATACTACTGAGGGTCTAATGATCACGAACTATGTCCACAATTATAAGTAATCTTTCAACTTTAACTTTAACAGTCATATGACTATAAGGACTCCACGTATTTATGGGGATCAATCCTTCGTACAATGTATTGTGCACAAACATTTCAACACTAAGCGTAAAATCCCTAAAAATAGGGTTGTTCATCTCAGTATTTAGAGTACAAGTTCACACCAAAGAAAGTTTGGTTTGGATAAGCTTTCAAGGGTAATTTGAAGTTTAACGATCATCAACTAGGGAACTAGTTGAATCAACAATGCTTGATAACACAATAGTTGTTTAATAACAACATAACTTAGAACATTTGAGAATCATAGGTGAACTGACTATATTCTAGACTCATGCTTGAAATAACTAGAGAGCATAAGTATTGATCAAAATAAAGAAATGATAAACCTTGGCTTGAACAATAATAAGCTAGATCTGTAATCTTGTCAAATTTGAATTTTAGTTACCGAACATGCATTAGTTGATAGCTAGCTGGAAATAATGCTTACTCCACATGGTAATAAAATATACAAAGTGATTGAACCATTCAACATAAGGAATTAAGGTTCAAGAAACATTTATTATAAAAGAATAAACTAAAGAAACTTGTTTAACTATAAACAAGTTAGAGTAAGTCAACAATGATTAGAATTCCAATGATTTAGAATTAAAACATGCTTAATGTAATAGATGAGATTTTAGAACTTGCGTCATCATAAATAACTAGATACAAGAAACTTGCTCAATCAAAAGAATGAAATTATATAATGTAATAATAGAACTAACTGAACGAAAGTGTAGAGTTAGAAAACTTGCTCAATGTAAAAGAGAAGTTTAGAAACTTGCCTCGAGCGTAAGATATAATATTAAACTCGCGTTCACCTACACATAGGTTTAAAACCACAATACCTATTAGATATGCTAACATACCACAACATGTACATTTCTAGCTAAACTTATCATTTTAGCACAAGTCTTATGCTACCATTTACATTTTAGAATTCCTGAGTGTTAACATCGCAATACTTAACTAACCTTCATTGTATAAGCTAAGTTATAACATAACACGTTCATGACTTATAAATCATTTTTACAACTTTGAATTTACAATCCACATAACACAATTTTGTTTAACCTTGTTATTACATAGTTCTCATATTAACCTAACATTAAGCTAAGTTACATTGAACGACCAAAGTCTGCAGAATTAGCAGACTGCACTGTCTGAGACATGGCACTGGCGCGGCTGTGCCAGTTTTATACTGGTTTACCGCTTGGCCGCACCAAGGGGCTGCGCGGTCGCGCTACACACAGATTCCAGTTTTGCAGAACATGGTTACGACACTTTTTATAAGCCAACTAACACGAATTTCACCCACCAAACAGTGATAATAACACGTACAAATGGTATAGAACTATCACAAACATGTTTCCTCACATATATATCAATATAGAATAATTTAACAACTTAAGCTAGTTTAATTTCTCAAATTCCATGTTTTTCATATAAAACTCTATTTTTGATATTCATCCCAAAAATCATCACTGTGACTTCAATACTTGGCTAAATCACTTCATTGAAATTACGTTATGCTCGTTTCTTAATGAACTAACATATACCAGACTCAATTTACAGTTTTACATACAATTTGACCACTAAAATTGGTACTTTTCATGAACCATATGAAAAATACATAAACTGACATTATTTTCTTCCTACTATCAACGAATTTAGCATACAAATTTCTTGTTTAAACATAAACTCTAGAATTATATCACATATAACCACCATAACTTAGTTACATAACAACAATTCGAAAGAAATAGAATTCACAGAGCATAACAAAACTTTGCCGTGATACTCATAAACACTTATAATATAAAAGTTGTGAACATACCTTCAAGTTAGCTTGTATAACCTTGCAATTGTAGACAATTTTCTCAGGTTTCACTCTCAACTCTCTCAATTCTCTCTGTAATTCTCTTAGTCTTAGCAACTAGAATGAAAACACTGATAGCTATAATGCGTAAACTTAACTGATAGACAACAAGCGTAGGAAATAAACTGATAATCTTAATACGCCCATTTAATAAAATAACAGTTACAAAAACTAACGTATATATTATAATTGTATTATATTTATTATTTTAATTTATTTATTTTATTTATATAATTCAAAATTAAAAGAATTCCAAAAGCCATAGGGCCTTGTTTGGCAAAAACTATTTAAAAATTAAACACTTAATATCCTTGAACCTTGTTTGGATAAAACTAAATTAAACTACTTTAATTTATTTTAATAACTCCTTATAATATATTTAGTTGTCACACTTTATTTAATCAAGCTTTCATATTTAATTTAATTAATTCAAATAACAATTAATTAACTAAATCATTTAATCACATAACTCAATACAAATAATTAACCATTAAATTGAAATATCAATATAATAATAATTTTCTTAATTTATTAATTATTTATTTAACAAATAATTAACCAAATAAAATTAAATCAATTAAACAAATGTTTATTCAACGATAAACAACTCTATTAAATATTTATATAACTCAATAAATATTTAATATTATAATTAAAATTCTGGAATGTTACACTAAAAATAAAAGACATAAAAAAGATTCTGTTAGGGGAGGGTGCAGCTGTGCCGTTCCTTGTCTTGGCAGTAGCGCAGCTGCGCTGGGGCGCAACTGCACCGTTCCTTGCCTTAGCACCTACACAGTTGTGTTGGTGTGTAGACATGAACCCTGCAGTCAGCGTCAACACTATTCTTTAACCCAAAACTCCAATTCCTTCAATTCCACAACAACATGTATTAACCCCTACATTATAAACCTTATCAGAATCACATAACATATATGCATAACTATTACAACAACCAAAATCACTTAGCAACCAATTTAGAACTCTCAAATTCCAAGTTTACACAAAATCCCATATTTTAACATCTTTACGAAATTATACACTATGAATTCGTTATACAACCAAATCGATTCATTCTAATTGCATTATTTTCATATTTGAATGTATTAACACAAACCATTGCCAATTTACATATTAACACGTGATGCAATTACAAAATTTGGTCTCAAAGTAAGCCAAAATACATATGTTATCACATAACCATGTTCTTCATCCTAAACATGTTTCCATGTATTTTGATTTTTGAAAATCATTTCTAGAAAAGATATACAGATTATAATCATCTACCAACATATATAACATCTATTTTATCAAATCATCCAATAAAATCCAAGTTTCAAAAGAAAACTCCAAGAACACATATACTAGAGTTTGTAGAATAGGTTATTACCTCTTTGATTCTTGGAATAGATGATTAACAAGATGATTACCCTTTTTCTTCTCCTTCTTTGATTCTCAACCTTGTCTCTCAATTCTTTCAATTCCTCACTTCTCTGTATTATTCCTTCTTGCTTTTAGACTTAGGAAATATATGTATAATACTAAACTGATATAATATTAAGTGTACAATTATAAGGCTCCATCAGTTAAAACAACTAAGAGTCTTATCTGTTACAACAACCAAGAGCCACAAGGCCTTGTTTGGTTTGCTACCTTTTAACACTTTTTAATTTATTTTAATCCTTTTCTTAACATATAGTTGTTAAATAAAATTATAATTTATAATGGATTTTATAATTCCATGACAAATGTTAATTTGATTTATGAATTTCATTAAATTAACTTGCTAAGAATGTGACATAAAAACTATATATTTGTCGACATCGAGATTTTTCGTTGTCCCTTTTCGTTACTTGTTCTTTGGTATTCTCATTTTAGGTGAGATTTATTTGAAAAAATAAGTGAAAAAGGTCCGACATGTATCATGTCGACGATGGACTATTAAGAGTCGCCAGTTGGTTTTTTAAATGGTTGTATCAACACAACCGAGAAAAGGTTTGCACATTAACCCAGTGATATGACACTGCTAAACTGGTCGGTGAAACCGAGATTCATTATGGTCCGGGGACTTGATTATGCGGAGGGAAGGTGTTAAGCACCCCCCAACATCCGTGTTACCACGGTGACCGCCACTTTTTAAGAAACTGTTATCTAAATATATGTGTGTGTGTGTCGGTCAATGGGTTGTTATTTGGAAGTAGTGCGAGGCCTCGTTCGCACCTATATACACATGGTTTGAATTTATGTAAAAATTCAGTTTTTAGCAAGATATGACAGTGATGATTTATAAAAGAGGTTTTTTTAACCCTGATGCTCAATAGTAATTGAGACCTTTTACACTTCCATTTTATTAAGTGTTCGACTGGATTACTTTTAATTTTTGAGATGCGAAGCATCTATAAGAAAATAATGTACAAAATAATGCTGACTTCCTCGTGGGTATGAAAACCATCTAAGAAAATTCAGACACTGCAGATAAATTTACAAGCTGCTTACAGCTGAAAATGTTCATCACGGGAACCGAATCTAGATCCAATAGACTGATTCTGTGATCACATGATTCCTAGGCTCACATGATGCTGTAATTTGTATAAAAGCAGTCAGCATGTATATATATATATATATATATATATATATATATAAGTTGTAAATATATATATACAGATATGATCACCAACCACGAAGCACCTCCATGGGGGATCAAAAATGTAAATAAAGCTGTAAAAGCTATCAACTACCACGGAGGAAACTCCAGGCGGGACGAAATGTAAAGAAAGCTGTAAAAGCGATCAACCACCACGAAGAAAACTCCAGGTGGGACAATATATATATATATATATATATATATATATATATATATATATATATATATATATATATATACTAAAACAGTAAATGCTCCAGACCGAAGTCTAGGCTCATCGAACAAAGTTCGACACACAGTTCATATATATATAAGTATATATATAGATAAAAACAAATAAACGCTCCAGACCGAAGTCTAGGCTTTATCGAGGCATAACTCGATAATGTTAGTCCATATATATATATATATATATATATATATATATATATATATATTTATGTATATACAAGCTGAAATAAAAGCACGGACCGAAGTCCAGGCAAACACACGCAACACGACTCTCAATGTGAAAAAGGGTGTGTGCAAAGATGAAGAGAAAGGCTTTAAAGTGTGTGAGAAGGCATACAGTGGGCTGCCAAAGAAGACTTCTATATCTTTAAAGTGGATGAAACTCGGCTCCTGCCGGTACAAGAGTAGCTATATGTGAGCTCACAAGTGTTTAAAATGAGAAAGCATTCAATTTATGGTGTGTACAAAGCAAATTGGACAGGGCTTCCTCGCCGTTTCCCTTGCAATTATGGCCACCCCAAGCCCTCTATTTATAGAAGGAGGAGCCGCAGGTCTACCTGTGGCTGCCCGGGATGCCCAGGATGTGGGTCCCATTGTGTCAAAGTACGCACAATTGGACAACGCGCTGTTCGCTCAGTCGTTCATAACTTTCAATCCGGGAGTCCAATGGAAGCGTGCCATACCATTCCAGAAAGTTCTTTCCGAGAGCTACATAATGACATAGAATTTTCCCTTTTTTGACTCCAAGAAGATGGGTCCATGACCGAAATGGCATTCCCAGGTTTTTGTCTGGTAGTCTGTTTAGTTGTTTTGCGTAGTTTATGCTCGAAAGTTAAGATATGGTTCTTGTGGGACTTCTATTGAAGTAATTTGAGTTGAAATGAGTTGATTTGATGTGAGCTGAAGTTGAGTTTGCAAAATAACTATTTTGCCCCTCCTGGGGTTATCTCCGATTTTCGCACAGTTGTAGTAGTATTTTCTCAGGGTTATCTCTGAGGTTGTCACGCTGTTGACTCTGAATGTCCTCAGGATTATCTCTGAGGTTGGCTTGACCTCTTGAGTTTAGAAACTGGATATCATAGGGCTATCTCTGGGGTTGGAATTGATGTTGTCATCCTCTAGGGTTATCTCTAGAGTGTAAAAAAAGACGTTTTTGCCCTCCTTCATTGTTAGTTACATGAAATTTTTTTTTGAGTGTCTACAGATGCCCCTCTTTATCATGTTCATGCAATGCAATGGAATGGACATGATAAAGATTAGTAGAAACTTGAAATATGACAAGGTATTTTCAATGATGCAAATTGCAATGTAATGAATGTTATGATGAACGTTAAAATGTTTTCACAAATCGCAGTTCACAAATCGCACATCGCATTTCGCACTTCGTTTTTTGTATTTGGCCAATCGCACTTCGCAATTCGTACATCGCAACTCGCACATCATATTTCGCATATCGCATTTCGCAAATCGCAATGTAATGAATGTTATAATGAATGTTTAAAATGTTTTTGCAAATCGCTTTACCTTTACCGATCATTGCTGATGCCTATGCTGGTGTTGACTCTAACGGTTTGGATTTTTGTCGGTGTCGCCGATGATTGTTTGATGAAGATAAGTTGAGATGTTTTCTACATCTCTAATGGGGATGACGTTCTAAAATCACCAGACCTTCCCGATGTATACGCTGGTAGTTTTCAACGGTGCCTACCCTGCTGATCGCCAAACTATTTTGGTTCCCACTCGAATGGTGGCATACGAAGGTTTCATCGTTGAACTATCTTGATGTTGCACTGGATGCCAATGGTTTAGAATACCAGATCTTTCGATACCTTCGCTGAAGTAATATTCCACAAATTATTTCACTAGACTTCACCTGATGTTACTCTAGGTTGATGACAACCACCAGATGTCTCACCCCTTTTGAGGTGATTTGGAGTTTCCTTTCGTTGTTGGGTGCTTGTGCCCCATTTTCTTGAGCGCTTGATTCGCAATCTGGTTGAACTGATGACCTGAATTCCGCTGACATCCCTGTGGGTTGCAACTTGTTCTTTCGCTGCCTAGATTAGAACTTCAGTGTAGAGGCCTCAACTGATGAGGACTTGATGCAGGTTAACATGTTTGATGGTGTAGATTTCTTTCGCTAGACCTTTCGTCGTTGGCCTTCTGCTCCGGAGTTAAGAACTTTTTTGAGAATTTTCCCCTTCTTTTGTAGGGGAAAGCTAAAGTCGCCATGATTTATTTTAGGAGTTCTCCCCTTTCTTTTGCTGAGAGGCTTGATCCCGCCTTAAGCTCCTTCCATTTCTTGGAAGTGGACAATGCCCCAGTCCTTTCGCAGGTTGATGCCGGGGGTTCATATGAAAAACTTTTTTTGTTGATGAAGTCGTAATTGAGTAATATCTGAATCGTCACTGAGATGATGTGTGGGAAGCTCTGATGATGATGTACCATGCTGATGATGTTGACTGGCGCATTTTCCTCTTTAGTATGGTTGATAAATTCCCTAGTGTTGAGTTTTTGTTGTTCCTGAGATTGCCCCAGTCTTGTTGTACGAGTTCCAATATCGGGTTGTCGCCAATTTTGAAATTGCCCCAGCTTTGCTTGTTATCTGGGATAGTTACTTTGACATATGAGTTGATAAGATGCCGAGATCACAATGAGGCTTTTACTTCTGTACCAGATGGTGAACATGTAGTTAATTTGGGCTTTGATGCCCTCAATCATTGTTACTGACTTGTTCTCGCAATCGGCGTTGATGATTTTCTTCTAATTTGATGAAGCCTTGTGATTGAGGGTGTCGGATCTTTGAAATTCCTCGCTGGTGGTTGTCTTAGTGTATCGCTATTTCTTCCTTTTTGGGATTTATGCCAGATTTGACGGAATGGCATTGAAGTGTTGTTGGGTCTTCTCAACATGGGCTGCTGACTTGGAGGGTTGTTCTTGGGCGTAGACTTGGGATTGATGCTTGGGTTTGGATATTTCTTTTGAGGGTTTTACCGCACCACTGATGGCTACCTACGTACTCCTGTGTATGTGGGAGATTAGGTCGACGTAGTTCCTGTTTGATAAGATAGACGGTTTGAGAAGTGTTTGTTTGGGTTTTTGTTTGAGAAGTGTTTGTTTGGGTTTTTTGGGTTTTTGTTTGGTTTGACCGCACCATTGATGGCTACCTACGTACTCCTATTGAAGAGGAGATCAGGGCTTTCGTAGTTCAAGCTTTGGTTTGAAAAGGTTCAAAGGGGTAAGTGGTGAGAAGGGTGTAGAGATGTTTTTGTTTTTGTTTTTTGTTTTTTGTTTTTTGTTTTTTTTTGTTTTTTTTTTATTTTTTGTTTTTTTTATTTTTATTTTTTTTTCTTTTTCTCTCTTTTTTTTGTTTTTTTTTCTCTTTATTTACATGCATGGTAAATAAAAGGTATACTACGAAGAAAGTGATACCGTCCCAACATCTTCTGGAACTCACAACTTTATCCCCTGGATCTACATCTTCTTGGCTAGTTGAGGCCTGATAGTCCAGTTGTCAGTGGTTATGTTGCCTTCAAGGCTCGCGATAGATGTTACAACTTGGTTCTGAATGTCTTCACTTATGGCCATAACTTGATCGCTTCCTGATTCAGTACATTCCTCAGGGACGCTTGAACTGGACGCATCGTAAAAAGGTATGAACTCCTAATTCTTTAATGAGTTGGTTTCCCCGATAACCTCACCACCTTTTCCTTCATTTGTTCCTTCACCTTTTTCTTGGGTTTGAAAGGATTCAACCATAAAATCTCTCTCGAATTGTTATTGCATTTCTTGCAAGGAACTTTCCTTTTTGGCTTTTTCTTCCTTGGAAAGGATTAGTATTTCCTCCGCATCATCCAAGGTGATAAAATCAGGAACCTGGTTGTTATATTTGGACCACAGGACGTTTGATGTTGGCGGAGGAATCTCTTTTGGGGATGCCTTTGTCTCCTCTGTCATTACTTGCATTAGGATCAGTCCACCTTGTGTTCTGGTAGAATTGTCGCTCATAGCCTTCACCTCATTTGAACTGCCTGTCTCGAATTGACATCTTAAGCTTTTTATTTCTTTTTCGCCTTTTTTGGTCATGGGAAATTCTACCTCCAGCTCTCCATTTTCAATGAGATCCTGGATTTTATGTCGCAAAGACCAATATTCTTCAGTCATATGTCTAAGTGCGTTAGAATGGTAGAGACATATCTTGGTGGAATCATAACTCTTTATCTTGGGATTTATAGGAGGCAGCAACTCAGTAATCCTTCCTTTGCTTATCAAAAAGTGTAGCATTTCTTCATTTGATTTGCTCAGAGGGGTGAATTTTCAGAGTCTTTTGGAGGTTGTTTGATCTTTCATCTTTGAGAATTCGCATTCCTTTGAGCGATTTTTCCGCTGACGAGATCTTTTAGTACATTTATCATCCCCCTTTTCTTGTACTTTCAGCCGGCTTTGATCTTCTTTATTTAGCTGGCTCATAATGGACAGATATGGGCTTGTATTGTGATTAACCTCCTTTTTCTCTTGGCTTTCTGATAGTTGAGTGAAAAACTGCCTCGTTTCCTGATGTTGGCGCACTATCAGCTTAGCCAGCAGATTTACTTGATTCTGGATCGCCTCTAATTTTTGCATTACTGGCATACCCTCCTACGAGTTTTCCCACTCCAGAACATTTGTTTTGTGCCTTTGGGGGTATTCCTCCATCCTTCGTATGTACTTACGAATTGGATACATTTCAGCACTTTCTGACCTGACCATGTTTATTCTTCTGTATCATGCCGCAACGGAAGGTTGGTGTTGACATTTTGTTGGTCAGGTTGTTCGACCACAATACTGCCACTTTCGATCAGATTTTGAATCTTATGTTTTAAGGACCAACAACCCTGTGTATCATGTCCTGGAGACCTTGAGTGGTAAACACATCTAAAATTTAAATAGGTACACTTAGAAGGGGGGGATAAATAAGTGTAGGCACAAACTATGTCCAATTTTTGTTTCTTGTCAAAAATTCCGTGAGTGTATAATGCAACAAGCTGGATTACTGATATGAATAGAATGCAGGTTGTTGGATAAATAACAGAATATTCGAGTATAGAATGCAATCACACATACACCAGAATTTTTACGTGGTTCACCTACTACCCTCTAGAATAGTAGCCTAATCCACGTCCAATACCAACTAGTATTGGAGACTCACTTTTATTCAACTTTTCCAATTACAATACAAGTTCTATCAAATTTGAACACCTTTGTTCCTTGTGAACCTATGCACCCTTAAGCACCTATGCTTTCCTTGAACTTGACTGTAATAAATTATCAACCCAAACAAGATAACCCAATACAATATAGATTTAGATATAACAATTAAAAATACAATACTAGAGGTCTAATGATCAAGCTATATATTACTTACCAACTCAAGGCTCTAGTATGAAATGATATGCAAGAAAGATATTACCAGAATGTATTCGAAACTGCAACTCTATTCTTAATGCAATCAATATTTATCTCAATGAAAAATATCTCGCAGCTTGTGTGCTATTATTTTTTGTGTATGTATTTCGTGATCAAAAACTGTTAGCGAGTTCTGTTTATATACACCTCATCAAGAGTATGTCTGTTGCACAGATTTGATTCTGTAATTTTGCTCGTTTAAAACATTTAGCACAAATCATGATATATTCAGTTTGATCATGCTGTCAATACTTTTAAGACTAATTGATTTTATGGCCTGTCCCAATTTCTAGAAGTCCAGAAATTAGCACCAAATATATTGACACGCTAGTTTCTATATATGTATTGGACCATTAGACCCAACCAATTAGATTTCCCAAAACATGGCTCATGATTCATGTAATGCGTATGGGAAAGACTTGATGCATATTTCGTATAATCTCAATTGCACAATGACAGTCATTATCTTTATATGTGCTGGCATGTTTCCATATATCTTGACATGCATTGGTCTGTTAGCCACTTAAGTTGTTTAAAAACGTGGGACGAGATAATGATATATGATTTCTGCAGTATGTGGTAATATATGCAATCAACTAGTTACCTTAATTAATTTCTAAAATTAAGACCCTTGATCTATGACGCAATCTATGCAGCATGATTTATGATGCAAGATATCTGATGTCATGATTTATGCTTACCATAATTTACCTGCTGGCTGGTGTCCATATGTATTGAACCGTTGATGACACCCAATTGAATTCCTTTAATCATGGGACCTTGAACTTTGGATTTTTGCATAACTAAGGGTAATTTAATTTAATCAATCTTTTTGTTCTGCCGAACAGTATTTGATTCCTTAGCAAGTGTTGAGCAAATAATGGTCATGCATATTATGTGCTAGATAATTTATCATGTGACACCAATTATGAATATGGACGTATATGCAATGCATGTCCTATAGCCTTATTTGGGAAAGTAATAAGTGCTAGGATCTTACATATATTCCTAGGACTCAATTTAGCTTTTCTTTCTTCAAAGACATCTTGACTTTGGACTTTCCTCCTTGATGTTCCTGAAATGTTATAAGACATGATTAGTAAGTAATTATGGTCATCATCAAAACATAGGGTGTGACATAAGTCAACATTCTCCCCTTTTTGATGATGACAACATAATGATTATGGCTCCCCCTAAAACCACGCATTTCAAGAGAGGTACAACTCCCCCTTAATTTATGTATGCTGTTAGCTGCATATTTGCAGTGTTTGGACAACCCTGTTTCCTGACAAGTTCAAAATAGCCCTGCATTTTCTGGTTAGTCCATAATATGTTTAGGAAACGATTAAGCCATCATCCATCAACAATTTTAAACCATAGTCTTAACAGCACAGGTTATAAAAAAAATTAGAAAATTGTCTTTGGGAGCAGGGAAAGGGAAAAACCAAAAAAACAAGCATAAGTTTTCTCCCCCTTTGGCATCAATCAAAAAGGAGTGTCTGAAATGCCAAAAGGGAAAGTGCAGCTAAGCATCGGCCTCCTCAAGATTAACATGATTTGCTTCGCGGGCGGTGGAATAGGGTCGGTGAAGCCTGCTGTGCATGATCTCTTCCAGGGACATTGTATTGGAAAATCTGGGGGGTCGAGCAATGAAGGTAGGCAGAGGTAACGGCAGGTCCAGAAAGTCTCTTTGATATTCGGCCATCCAATTGCATTGGGGCCATTCGGGTATGCGTGCTTGGACTTGGTCTGCTTGCAGCTCCTCACTAAGATCATTCATGCGGCGCTCGATAAAGCGTCCCAGAGTTCCAACTTGGTTGCTGATGAACTTTAGCTCAATACTCAATTGACAGGCGTTGCGGTTCATCTTCCGTTGTAGGGCTTCAACCATTGCCCGAGTGTGCAACTCGAAACCGGCCTGAAGATCTATGAACTCATCTTCCATATTACGAAACATAGTAGTAAGATCATCATGATGAATGGGAAGTTTGCCTTCTTCAAGTACGGAGAGACGGAGTTAAATATCTTTGACATCAGAAGTGAGTTGGGCTTGATTGGTTGCTATGGAGTGAAGGATAGTGAGAATTTTAGGGGAAGGAGGAAGTGAAGTAGGCGGTATTGGTTTGGGAATTTCTGGAACCAGACAAATGAATTTCCCTTTAAGCAGAGTGATATGAGCCCCTTTGAGATAGTTCGAATCGATAGAATCAGTCAAGTGGATACAACCTTCATCATCAAGTGGAATTTGGAAGTGGGTAAAGAGTGGTGAGGAAGCAACTGTAGGGCAGACACTTTTTGGAATGTTTAACATAGTGAATCATGTGTTTTAGCATCATGAGTGAGAAGTTAAAAGGTTGACCGGTCATAATTAACGCTACTAAGACCAAATCCTGATACGTGAAATCAGCGCCACCACCGAGATGAGGGAGAAGATTATATCGTAACAGTTTGTGAAGAACAATTGCAAGAGGAGACACTTCGGTGGTCTTAGGGAGGGTGACAGAGGACACTGTTGGGTCATCCAACACAATGCGAAGTTGTACTAGGGGGGACAGAGGAGTAGAGATTGGCCCCTTGAGAGTGAAGGGACAGTCACCGGTGTATGGGATGGACAGTATACTCCCTAAGTCCATGGCGGTGAAGAATAAGGATTTACCTTTAACAGACGAGGTGTAGTAATCGCCATTATTTTCAAGATTGGTATAAAACTGCTGGACTAATTTGGGGTATGCTACCGAGGGAGGGGTTTTTAAGGAAGACATACCACATGACTCAAAGAGACGATGAAGGGGGGAGTTTTGATAGTAGAACATGTCTATCAATTTTTCACAGACAAAAATTTTTTGACAGATAAAGGTTTTAAAACGTAGTTCGAAATTATGGCCTCTAAAAAAGTTATCAGGCACATCATGCAAGGAGACGGAGAGAGGTATTACCGTTATAGGAGGTGAACCAGGTGAGGGGTCAGTGGGCTTACGGCGTTTGTGACCGGTCGATGCCCCGATTGGAGGTGGGGAAGGTAGATTGGCTTCGGATTCGGCAGGGGAGGAGCCACCAAAAATTATCGTGACAGAGGATGGCCTTTGCTCCAGTTTTCGAGTGACCATTGGTTGAGATGGTGGGGAGGAAGGTGAGACTTCGTCTTTCGATTCATCACAAAGCTGTTTGCCTCGTCTTGTTCTCATTGTAGCAGAGAAGAGTGGAGTCGATTGAGATTATGGAATGGATTGAAGAGTCTGAGACAAAGAGGAATACGACTTCTGGTCTTTATGTATAAGACACGGTATCTAGATATGGGAAGTGGTGAAGCCGTCCTTGGGAAGGAGAATATGAATAGATTTTAATGGGCGTAATTATGGTCAATATAGATATGTCGATAATTTGTCTGTCTAACATGGTCGGTTCATATCTGTATTAGACACATTCCGAGTTCTCTCCTTAGATTACTGAATCGTTTTTCCCCTAGAGGTTTTGTAAATATATCTGCTAGTTGATGCTCAGTGGGAATGAATATTAATCTTATTAACCCTTTGGACACATTGTCTCTAAGAAAATGGTGGCGTACTTCTATGTGTTTTGTGCGAGAATGTAGTACTGGATTTTTAGAGATGTCTATGGTGCTTGTATTATCACAGTATATGGGCACATTTTCACATATAATATCAAAGTCGCACAATGTTTAACGCATCCACAAAATTTGAGAGCAACAGCTTTCTGCTGCTAAATATTCACCCTCAGTAGTGGATAGGGCGACTGACGTTTGCTTCTTGCTGTGCCATAAAATAAGACTTTGTCCCAAAAATATACAGGCACCGCTTGTGCTTTTTCTATCTATTTGACAACCTGCATAGTCAGCATCTGAATAACCCATTAGATCAAAGTTGTCACATTTTGGGTAAAACAATCCTAGATTTGTCGTACCACTCAAATATTTAAATATTCATTTAACAGCCTGTAAGTGGGATTCTTTGGGTTTGGCCTGAAATCGGGCACATAGACACACACTGTACATTATATCCAGTCTAGAAGCAGTTAAATATAGTAGGGATCCAATCATACCTCTGTATTTTGTTACCTCTACATCCGTACCTTTTTCATCTGCTGTGAGTTTTATTGATGTACTCATTGGTGTGGTCTTTGAATTTGAATTGTTGAATCCGAATCTCTTAAGTAACTCTTTTGTATACTTGGTTTGATGAATGAATATACCTTCGTGATTTTGTTTAATTTGAAGGCCCAGAAAGTAGTTAAGTTCTCCCATCAAGCTCATGTCAAACTCCTTGTGCATGCATTTGGAAAACCACTCACAAAGAAAATTATTAGTAGCACCAAATATTATATCGTCTACATATATTTGTACAATAATAATATTTTTATCTTGACGTTTAATAAATAGCGTGGAGTCGATTTTACCTCGTATGAATCCATTTGATAATAGATACTTACCCAATCTTTCGTACCAAGTCCTTGGAGCTTGTTTGAGTCCATAGAGAGCCTTCTTGAGTTTGTATACGTAATGCGGGAACTTGTCATTTTTGAATCCAGGTGGCTGTTTTACATAGACTTCTTCATTTATGTACCCTTTGAGGAAGGCGCTTTTGACATCCATTTGGTATAACTTAAACTTTCTGAAACAAGCGAATGCTAGTAGTATACAAATGGATTCCAAACGGGCAACTGGAGCAAATGTTTCTTCATAGTCTATTCCTTCTTGTTGGTTATATCCTTGAGCGACTAATCTCGCTTTGTTTCTTGTAATTGTTCTGAACTCGTCAAGTTTGTTTTTGAATATCCATTTAGTTCTAATAATGGATACATCTTTCTGGGGAGGCATCAATTCCCACACTTGACATCTTTCAAATTGTTGTAACTCTTCTTGTATTGCTAGTAGCCAATGTTCATCAAGTATGGCTTCTTTGGCGTTCTTTGGTTCAATCTGGGATAGGAATGCTGAGAAAGCACACATGTTTTGTGCTTTTCTTCTAGTAGTAACTCCTTCATTTATGTCTCCAATGATGTTATCAGGAGGATGATTTTTGATGTATCTTGCTGATTTTGGAAGTTGAACATTATGTATTACTTCTTCAGTAGATTCAGAATTGTGGTCTTGTTGTTCATCCATTTTAGTTTGCTGGATATGTTCCTGATTTTCGTATTCAGCTTGCTGGATAGAGTCTTGATCTTGCTGTTCTTCTAATCCATCTTGCTGGATCGGTTCCATAGTCTTGCTGTTTTGCTTCATGTGGTATGATGGGTTTGCAACAGTCTCTAAAATTCATGCATCTTCTTCTCTTTCTTTTGGAAGATCATGGTTAAGTTCATTAAATTTGATATGTATAGATTATTCGATACACAGCTTTTGCACATTATAAATGCGATATGCTCTACTATTTTGTGCATGCCCAATGAATATTCCCCCATAAGATCTAGCATCAAACTTGCCTAAGTTTCCACTAGTGTCAAGAATAAAACATTTAGATCCAAAAACTTTGAAATAGCTAATATTAGGAAGTCGTTTATTTAATAATTCATATGGTGTTTTCAAAAGAATTGGGCGGATTAACACTCTATTTAGTACAAAACATGATGTGTTTACAGCTTCAGCCCAGAATTTCTTTGGGAGATTACTTTCTTGAATTAGTGTTCTAGCTGTTTCTTGTAACGTACGATTTTTTCTTTCTACCACTCCATTTTGTTGAGGAGTTCTAGGTGCTGAGAATTCATGAGTTATTCCTTTTTGATTACAGAATGTAATAAAATCCTTTTGAAATTCAGTACCATGATCACTTCTGATTCTTATAAGATTAAGACTGTATTTGGTTTCCAAATTTTTAATCAGTTTTTCAAATTCTTTAAATGCCTCATCTTTTGTTCTAAGGAATATTACCCATGTATATCTAGAGAAATCATCGACTATCACAAAAGCATAGAATTTACCGTTTAGACTAGCATGCCTTTCAGGTCCAAATAAATCAAGATGAAGCAATTGTAAGGGAGAAGAAGTTGATACCATGTTTTTGGCTGTGAACGATGTTCTTACTTGTTTTTCGAGTTGACAAGGTTCGCATATACCTTTCTTCTCGAAATTTACTTTGGGTAATCCTCTTACTAAGTTCTTTGATGACAACTTCTTGATGAGGTCCATATGAACATGTCCCATTCTTCTGTGCCACAGATTCGCTTCATCTTGAACAGTTGCAAGACATAATTCTTCCTCCTGTCACTCAAAATCAAGAGTATATATATTCCCTTCTCTTTGGGCAACTAAGGCAGCATTGTTAGAACCATGTGAAATTGTACATTTATCTTTTTCAAACTTTACTTGATGCCCATTATCCATTAATTGACTAACACTGATAAGATTGAATTCTAGTCCGTTGACAAGATGAACATTATTAATGTTAACCTTACCATTACCGATTTTACCTTTCCCAATTATTTTGCATGATCAATTATCACCGAATGTGACAGTTCCATGTTTCTTTTTGACATTTAGTTCCACGAACTTAGATTTGTCTTCCGTCATATGACGTGAACATCCACTGTCAAGGATCCACTTTTGGGAAGATACTTTGGCTTTGAGACATACCTGTATAAAAGAGATATAATTTATATTTTTGGTACCCATATCTTTTTGGGTCCACTTGTGTTAGTTGAAATCACTTTTCTTTATCCATACAACTTTACTTCGATTTTTCTTTCTTGAGCAATTTATCTCTAGATGTCCTTTAATGCCACAATTTTTGCAAGAAGTGAAAGGCGTGCAAGAATTTAATTTAAACAATGATTTAGATTTTAGCATTTTAACTTCTTTTCTATATATTGGGTTGTAACCTATGCCTTGTTTATCATAATTGGGTCTTTATTTTCCTAGCATGACATTTAGGTTTTCTTCCCCATGAACAAATTTAGCTAGAGAGATTTTTAACGATTCTATTTCTTTTTGTAGGTCGTTAGTTGGAGGTGTTTTATTAGTCGATTCACTACCAAATGCATCAATGCATACGTCTCTCATTTTTATCTCATTTTTTAGTTTTTCAACTTCATTATTTAGCTGTTTTACCTTGTTGAATAGTATTTTATTGAAATTATCTAAATATCCATTCTTTGCTGCTAATACCTTTTCCTCATTTGTGTGTGTTACCTTTTCTAATTCTTTCTTTTCATCTATTAGTGCCTCCACTTCGCCTATTAAAGTGTTTACTAGATCTTTCAAGTGCATATTTTTTTCTTTTTGTTTTTCATTTTCTTGTTTCAAAGTAATAACATCAAATAGAGGTACCTCACTAGATTCACCTTCAAGTCCCATGAAGCATTTTTGAGCCAGTTCATCGTTTACATCTATTTCCACTTCGGATTCTTCATCATCACTCCAGGTTAGGAATGCTTTATGCTTTTTGAACTCCTTATTTCCTTGTTTTCCTTTGTTTTTGAGTTGGAAGCAATCCTTTTTAAAATGACCTGGTCGTCCACACTCGAAACAGGTTTCTTCGGTTGGCTTTGCTTTGAATTTGTTTGCATTGAATGGATTTTTCCTTTGATTCTTTCTTTGAAGTAGGCCTTTAAGTTTTCTTGACATCATGGCTATTTCATCATCAGAGTTATTCTCAAGTTATTCTTCAATTCCTGCATTTAAAGCTAGTACCTTCTTTCGAGGAACTTCTTCCTCGTCGTCATATCTTTTTAATTGATGTTCATATTCTTCCAGTTCACCAAAGAGAGTTAATGTATCCATAGACGAAATATTGACGGAATCTTGAAGAGTAGTAATTTTAGATGCAAACCTTTTGGGCATAGCCCGAAGTAACTTACGGTTGATTTCACTTTGTGGAATTGACTTGTCGAGCAATTTTAAAGAATTTATAAGTACTAAAAATCGTGCTTGAGCCATTTTGATTGTTTCGTCTTTTTCCAGTTTGAACATTTCGTAGTCATGCATGAGCATACTCAGCTTAACTTCTCGTACTTTGGAAGTTCCTTCGTGACTTACCACTAGGGTATCCTATATCTCCTTTGATGTGTTGCATGAAGATACTTTATCTATTTCGGATTGCACCATGCCACTGAGAAGAGTGTTCATTGCTTTTGAATCGTATGAAACCATGTATGTTTCAGTTGAGTCCATCTCTAGTAGCGTTTTTGTAGTGCCATCATCTCTTCTTGGGATTACCGATCCATTCTCCACCACCCACCATTCCCATGGGTCTCGCTTGAGATATATCCTCATTCGAAATTTCCAGAAGTTATAGTTCTCAGTTCCAAAGAGCAGTGGAGGTCGGTTGGTTAATTGACCTTCATGATGAGCGCATCCAAATTATGCCATGTCAGAATCTTTCCCTACAAGTCACCTTTAAGACCAAGATAAGTAGAGCCTAGCTCTGATACCAAATGAAATTTAAATAGGTATACTTAGAAGGGGGTTGAATAAGTGTAGGCACAAACTATGTCCAATTTTTGTTTCTTGTAAAAAATTTCGTGAGTGTATAATGCAGCAAGCTGGATTACTGATATGAATAGAATGCAGGTTGCTGGATAAATAAAAGAATATTCGAGTATAGAATGCAATCACACATACACCAGAATTTTTACGTGGTTCAACTACTACCTTCTAGAATAGTAGCCTAATCCACGTCCAATACCAACTAGTATTGGAGACTCACTTTTATTCAACTTTTCCAATTACAATACAAGTTCTATCAAATTTGAACACCTTTGTTCCTTGTGCACCTATGCACCCTTAAGCACCTATGCTTTCCTTCAACTTGACTATCAACCCAAACAAGATAACCCAATACAATATAGATTTAGATATAACAATTAAAAATATAATACTAGAGGTCTAATGATTAAGCTATATATTACTTACCAACTCAAGGCTCTAGTATGAAATGATATGCAAGAAAGATATTACCAGAATGTATTCGAAACTGCAACTCTGTTCTTAATGCAATCAATATTTATCTCAATGAAAAATAATCTCGCAGCTTGTGTGCTATTATTTTTTGTGTATGTATTCCGTGATCAAAAACTGTTAGCGAGATCTGTTTATATACACCTCTTCGAGAGTATGTCTGTTGCACAGATTTGATTTTGTAATTTTGCTCGTTTAAAACATTTAGCACAAATCATGATATATTCAGTTTGATCATGCTGTCAATAATTTTAAGACTAATTGATTTTATGGCCTGTCCCAATTTCTAGAAGTCCGAAAATTATCACCAAATATATTGACACGCTAGTTTCCATATATGTATTGGACCGTTAGACCCAACCAATTAGATTTCCCAAAATATGGCTCATGATTCCTCTATTGCGTATGGGAAAGAGTTGATGCATATTTCGTATAATCCCAATTGCACAGATGACAATCATTATCTTTATATGTGCTGGCATGTTTCCATATATCTTGACATGCATTGGTCCGTTAGCCACTTAAGTTGTTTAAAAACGTGGGACGAGATAATGATATATAATTTCTGCAGTATGTGGTAATATATGCAATCAACTAGTTACCTTAATTAATTTCCTAAAATTAAGACCCTTGATCTATGACGCAATCTATGCAGCATGATTTATGATGCAAGATATCTGATGTCATGATTTATGCTTACCATAATTTACCTGCTGGCTGGTGTCCATATGTATTGGACCGTTGATGACACCCAATTGAATTCCTTTAATCATGGGACCGTGAACTTTGGATTTTTGCATAACTAAGGGTAATTTAATTTAATCAATCTTTTTATTCTGCCGAACAATATTTGATTCCTTAGCAAGTGTTGAGCAAATAATGGTCATGCATATTATGTGCTAGATAATTTATCATGTGATACCAATTATGAATATGGACGTGTATGCAATGCATGTCCTAGAGCCTTATTTTGGAAAGTAATAAGTGCTAGGATCTTACATATATTTCTAGGACTCAATTTAGCTTTTCTTTCTTCAAAGACATCTTGACTTTGGACTTTCCTCCTTGATGTTCCTGAAATGTTATAAGACATGATTAGTAAGTAATTATGGTCATCATCAAAACATAGGGTGTGACATAAGTCAACAACATCTCTGGCTTGGATTGTATCTTTTGCTCCCTGGTTCCAGAGGTGGAGCCAGTTCGGTAATTGTCTTATGATCCATTAATATCGCCAATACATTTTCAAGGGAATCACCTAGTGGAGTGAACACCCTATTTTCCGATCTTTCGAATTTTCTTTTTCTATCCTGGTATTGGTTGAATGTGGCATGTTGTTGAGATGGCAAATTGTCTTGCATTTTCCAAATGGGGGGACTGTAGTTTGGCCTCCTAGCTTGCCCCTGTACAACAAGGGATACATCTTCATCGCCTTTATCGAGTACCCCCTTGGGATAGCTCACATACTTTCCAGTCTGTATATGTTTGGCGACTACTTCCAAGGCAGTGAAGTCTTTAATCTTGCCTGCCTTCAGGCCCATCTCTGCCATTTCGCCATGTTTGATCATTTTCGAAAATGGCTTTCCTATGCTTGCTAGGATCCTCTCGTAGTACGGAGCCTCTTGGATGTCTATAAACGTCATTACCATCTCAGTTTCTGTCATTGATGGAATGGCTTATGCTGCTAGATGTCTCCACCTTTGGGCATATTCTCGGAAAGATTCAGTACTTTGCTTTTTGACTTTAGTCACTTGGTATCGATCCGGTGCCATTTGTGACTGAAAACTATATTGATTTAGAAAGGTGTGGGCCAATTCTTCCCAGGTGTGGATTTTGGCATTGTCAAGTCGGGCATACCAGGCTTTAGCCTCTCTAGTGAGACTCTTTTGAAAAAGTTGCATTCTGAGGCTTTCATCTTCAGCATAAGACCCTAGTTCGCCAATGTACACTTTTAGGTGAGTATAGGGATCTCCTACCCCATTGTACTTTTCAAACTCTGGGACTTTGAATTTGGTAGGGTATCGAGCCCCTAGGAATATGCAGAGATCTGAATAGGTGACACTCCCATAATTTCCAGTCCCTTTAATTGACCGGATGGTCTCCTCCATTTGTTGGACTTTCTTTTTATATACCCAGTTTCTTGATCATCCCTGAGATTTGTGATTTCTTTATTGGAATGAGGTTTAGGTATCTGGGTTTCCATCTTTTTACCAACACCCTGACTGCCCCATGGTGTGAAGGACTCTGGTTGAGTAGGCATTGTCTGGCCCTGCGTATTTTTACTTTGTTCTTTTAGAAATACAACCAATTCTGCTATTTGATTCCTTAATCCTTCAAACTCCTATTGGGAAACAGGAGTAGGATCAGGCTGGCCACTTGTAGCCATATTTGACGGTGGGCTTAGTGCCTTCTTGAATTTTAAACGGGTAATGGGACCAATTGCTTCCCTACAAAAAGACTTATGTAATTTAGTCTTAGTAAATGTAGGAATATTACATGCTACTTAATGTGTCCGTTTAGGAGTATTATCATGCAAAATGGATGTCCGTTGACCAGATAGCATGCCAATTTTTGATATAAAAGGGAATGCATGTACACATATTCCTTTATAATTTCCATTACATTGAGATTGACATCGAAATGAAATTACAAGTAATTAAAATTACATGCAAATGAAATGGGAATGTATGAAGAGACTTCCCTCCGCGTTTGGTTTACCAGAGGCTGACATATCTTAGGTTACTCTCGCGGTTTTTCGGCATGAAGGTTCCCAAATCATCGAAATTTACTTGATGGGAAGTTAATCCGGCCTTTCAACTGGAGCGAATTTGGGTGGTGCCTTTCTTGAGCCTCTTTGGAATTAGTCTTCCTACAAGTCCAGTAATCAAACACCGACAGGATAGCCTCCTGGTGGAGGGACCACACAACATACATTCACATACATCGCGTCTCACCGTATGGAAATGATGACATGTGCGAAGCACTAATATCACAAGCAGATATGGTGCGAAGCACTAAGTGCAGTAAATATATATGCATTCGTACACATTCATTATAAATGTAAATGCAACATCCACACACAAGCATATACCAGTTTTGAAAAGATTGTAATAGCGGCTTAAGTCCTCTTAATGGAATCCCCAGCGGAGTCGCCTTCTGTCGACGATGGGATTTTTAGTTGTCCCTTTTCATTACTTGTTCTTTGGTGTTCTCATTTTAGGTGAGATTTGTTTGAAAAAATAAGTGAAAACGGTCCGTCATGTATCATGTCGACGATGGACTGTTAAGAGTCGCCAGTTGGTTTTTTAAATGGTTGTACCAACACAACCGAGAAAAGATTTGCACATTGACCCAGTGATGTGACACTGCTAAATGGGTCTGTGAAACCGAGATTCATTATTGTCCGGGGACTTGATTATGCGGAGGAAAGGTGTTAGGAACCCCCCTGACATCCATGTTACCACGGTGACCGCCACTTTTCAAGAAACTGTTATCTAAATGTGTGTATGTGTCGGTCAATGTGTTGTTATTTGGAAGTAGTGCGAGGCCTCGTTCGCACCTATATACACAGGGTTTGAATTTATGTAAAAATTCAATTTTTTTCAAGATATGGCATTGATGTTTTATAAAAGAGGTTTTTCAAACCCTGATGCTCAATAGTAATTGAGACCTTTTACACTCCCATTTTATTAAGTGTTCGGCTGGATTGCTTTTAATTTTTGAGATGCGAATCATCTATAAGAAAATAATGTACAAAATAATGTTGACTTCCTCGTGGGTATGAAAACCAACTAAGGAAATTCAGACACCGCAGATAAATTTACAAGCTGCTTACAGCTGAAAATGTCCATCACGGGAACCGAATCTAGATCCAATAGACTGAATCTGTGATCATATGATTCCTAGGCTCACATGATGCTGCAATTTGTATAAAAGTAGTCAGCATGTATATATATAAAACATGTAAATATATACATATAGACATGATCACCAACCACGAAGCACCTCCATGGGGGATTAGAAATATAAATAAAGCTGTAAAAGCTATCAACCACCACGGAGGAAACTCCAGGCGGGACGAAATGTAAAGAAAGCTGTAAAAACGATCAACCACCACGGAGAAAACTCCAGGTGGGACAATATATATATATATATATATATATATATATATATATATATATATAGCAATAAACGCACCATTTTATTAAGTGTTCGGCTGGATTGCTTTTAATTTTTGAGATGCGAATCATCTATAAGAAAATAATGTACAAAATAATGTTGACTTCCTCGTGGGTATGAAAACCAACTAAGAAAATTCAGACACCGCAGATAAATTTACAAGCTGCTTACAGCTGAAAATGTCCATCACGGGAACCGAATCTAGATCCAATAGACTGAATCTGTGATCACATGATTCCTAGGCTCACATGATGCTGCAATTTATATAAAAGCAGTCAGCATGTATATATATAAAACATGTAAATATATATATATATATATATATATATAAATATATATATATACAGACATGATCACCAACCACGAAGCACCTCCATGGGGGATCAGAAATATAAATAAAGCTATAAAAGCTATAAACCACCACGGAGGAAACTCCAAGCGGGACGAAACGTAAAGAAAGCTGTAAAAGCGATCAACCACCACGGAGAAAACTCCAGGTGGGACAATATATATATATATATATATATATATATATATATATATATATATATATAAACACTCCGGATGTAAAATCCATCATCGAACAAAGTTCGACAACAGTATATATATTAAAGCAGTAAACACTCCGGATGTAAAATCCAGGCTCATCGAACAAAGTTCGACAACAGTTAATATATATATATATATATATATATATATATATATATATATGTATGTATATACAAGCTGAAATAAAACCAAGGACCGAAGTCCGGGCAAACACATGCAACACGACTCTCAACGTGAAGAAGGGTGTGTGCAAAGATGAAGAGAAAGGCTCTAAAGTGTGTGAGAAGGCTTACATTGGGCTGCCAAAGAAGACTTCTATATCTTTAAAGTGGATGAAACTCAGCTCCTGCTAGTACAAGAGTAGCTATATGTGAGCTCACAAGTGTTTAAAATGAGAAAGCACTCAATTTTGGTGTGTACAGAGCAATTTGGACAGGGCTTCCTCGCCATTTCCCTTGCAATTATGGCCACCCCAAGCCCTCTATTTATAGAGGGGGGAGCTGCAGGTCTACCTGCGGCTGCCCGGGATGCCCAGGATGTGGGTCCCGTCGTGTTAAAGTACGTACACTCGGACAACGTACTGTTCACTCGGTCGTTCATAACTTTCAATCCGGGAGTCCGATGGAAGCGTGCCATACCATTCCAGAAAGCTCTTTCCGAGAGCTTCACAATGACATAGGATTTGCCCTTTTTTAATTCCAAAAAGATGGGTCCATGACCGAAACGGCATTCCCAGGTTTCCGTCAAGTAGTCCGTTAAGCCGTTTTACGTAGTTTGCCCTCGAAAGTTAAGATATGGTTCTCGTGGGACTTCTATTGAAGTAATTTGAGTTGAAATGAGTTGATTTGATGTGAGCTGAAGTTAAGTTGGCAAAATAACCATTTTTCCCCTCCCGGGGTTATCTCCGGTTTTCACACAATTGCAGCAGTATTTTCTCAGGGTTATCTCTGAGGTTGTCAAGCTGTTAACTCTGAATGTCCTCAGGATTATCTCTGAGGGTGGCTTGACCTCCCAGGGTTGGAAATTGGATATCTCGGGGCTATCTCTGGGGTTGGAATCGATGTTATCATCCTCCAGGGTTATCTCTGGAGTGTGAAAAAGACGCTTTTGTCCTCCTGCATAGTTAGTAACAGGAAAAGAAAATTTCGAGTGTCTACAATATTAAGCAAAAGATTAAAATAAATTAAAAAGTGTTAAAAGGAAGCAAACCAAACAAGGCCTTGTGGCTCTTTGTTGTTGTATTAGATGAGACTCTTAGTTGTTTTAACTGATGGAGCCATATAATTGTACGCTTAATGTTATATCAGTTTTCTGTTTTACGTGTTTTATCAGTTTAGTATTATACATATATTTCATAAGTCTAAAAGCAAGAAGGAAGAATACAGATAAGCGAGGAATTGAGAGAATAACATAAAAGTAGGGTTAGAAGACTTTCCTCGTGCATGGGTTAAACAACTATAACTCACGTACTCCAATATCCTACACACATACCATTTAGATGCACAACTCTAATTAGCCAAATCTTATTTTGCCTTTTTGGTTACATTTAACATACTAGTTAAGTTATAACCTTTAACTTAAGGTTTAATTGTGACACCCCCAAATCTTGGTACTTCATTACCACAAGATTTGGTGTTCACTTAAATAAAACATTCATATCTAACTACCCAATCATAATAAAAATTGCATAATAAACCTTCCCTTAAAAGATTACATTAATAAAATCTCCCAGGTTATCTAACATTTACATACAATCAATTAAATGCAGAAAATAAATAAACTTCATTACAATCATTCAAACTAAAGTCTGATAATAAATTATCAAAATGATTACAAGTCTTCAGTACTTGTTCATCTTTCCATTTCCCTTACTGGTGCTAGGTATGTCAACCTTCTCAACTATAGCTGTAATATTTATATAAGCAAGAGTGAGCAAACAAGGCTCACTTGAAATGAAATTGAATAAAACTTTACATTAACTGCCAAATAATAGGCTCAATAGAACTGAACAATATGTTCTATTAACATTCTAAATTATATAACTGAGGGTCTAATGACCACGAACCATATCCACAATTATAAGTACTCTTTCAACTTAAACTTTAACAGTCATAAGACTATAAGGATTCCACGTACTTAGGGGGATCAACCCTTCGTACAATATATTGTGCACAAACATTTTAACGCTAAGCGTAAACCCCTAATAATAGGATTGTTCATCTCAGTATTTAGATTACAAGTCCGCACCAAAGTAAGTTTGGTTTGGATACATTTCAAGGTAATTTGGAATTCAACGAAGATCAACTAAGGATTAGTTGAATAAAAGGTAATCACATTATGCTATGGAATAAATCATAAGTGAATTAACATTGTATATTAAAGATATGGTTTAGGAAAAATATAAGAGCATAAATATTGAATAACTATAACATACCTTGCTTGAACAATATTAAGCCAAGGTTATTTAGAATTGAATACTAAGCATGCATAACGAATAGCAGTTTGAACAATAAAAACTATTCAACATCAGTATATCAGATTATATAAACTTGCATGCTAATTAACAAGTTAAATACAAGAATAACTTACTTAACATCAAAATAAGGTTTACAAAACTTGCATCATCATGAACAAACTAGATACAAGAGCTTGCGAAATTATAATTGAAATAGGACAAGTAAGCTTGCACAATAATAAACAAACTAGCTCAACGAAAGTGTAGAGTTAGAAAACTTGCTCAAAGAGAGTTTATATACTTGCACAATTATTATAAAGGTAGAGTTACAGAACTTGCCTCGAGCGTAAGCTATAATATTAAAACTCACGTTCACCTACACATAGTATTAGAACCACAATATCTATTAGATATACTAACATTCACTTTTCAACATAACACGCATTTCTAGTTAAACTTGTTTTTTCGGTACAAGTCTTACATTACCATTTATATTTTAGAAATTCCAAGTGTTGACTTCATAACACTTGTCTAACATTCATTGTGTATACTAAGTTATCACATAACGCGTTTGTAACTTATTAATCATTCTCATAACTTTGAATTTATCAATTACATATCACGGCTCTGTTTTAACCTTCTTACTACATGTTTGACATATTAACATAACCTTAGACCAAGTGGTAATGCTACTCAAAATCTGTAGTAGCAGCAGAAGTCTCTGCCTTAGTTCAGTGTATAGCGCAGCTGCGCAGTTTTTAGCCTTGGCACCAGCGCAGCTGCGCTGGTGCACAGACAGAACCAGAAACAGCCATGAACGGTAGCCGTTTTTAGCCCAACTAACACGAATTTTACCCACAAAACAGTGAAATTAACATATACAATTGGTACAGAAACATCACAAACATGATTGCTAACATATTCAACCAGTTAAAAAAATTTAACAATAACTTAAGCTAGTTTAATTTCTCAAACTCCATGTTTTTCATATTAAAACTCCATTTTGAGTTCCTTTACAAAATTCATCACTGTGATTTCAGTTCTTCACCAGATCACTTCGTTCAAACTACGTTTTCTTCTTTTCTTAATGAACTAGCATAAACAAGCCTCAATTTACAGTTTATCATACTAATTGACCATCATAATTGGTACTTTTACAAGGTATATGAGAAAACATATACTGTCATTACTTTTCTACTTTTTGCACAAATTTAGCATACAATTCTTGCTTAAACATAAACTCTAATAATTATAAACACATATACTCACAATTACCAATTGTATATATCAACAATTCAACAATTTGAATCCACAGAACATGAGATTTTAAACACTGAAGCTGCTTAGATTTTCTCCCAATCTCTCAAGTTCTCTGTCAAGCTCTCTCTGAATTCTCAAATTTTTCTAAGGCCTAGCACTAAGGTTATGCGTAAAAACCAAACTGATACTAATAATAATACGCATACTTATTGTTGTATCAGTTACAAAATAAACGTATATATTATAAATATATTATATTTATTATTTAATTTATATTATTATAATTCAAAATTTAAAAATCCAAAAGTCATAAAGTTCCGTTTGGCAAAACTCTTAAAAAATTAAAGACTTAATATTTTAAGCCTTGTTTGGGTTAAATCAATTTAAAACTACTTTAATTATTTTAATAAACCATTTGGTTTATAATTTATAATCACATAGTATTTGTTTGGATTTCCATATTCAACATTAACCCAATAAATTAATTACACATAATATATTTTAAATAAATATTCCACTTAAACAATTATCACAAAATTATAAATTCTTTATAATTTTATTTAATAACTTAACACACCAATTTAAATTATTAAATTCAACAACAATATAACCTCTCATGTTATATTATAACTCTCTAAATTAGAAATTAATTTAATATAGAATATTATCTAATAAATTTAATTCATAAATATTTACTAATAATAATCACATCGATAAAATATTTATTTCATCAATTTTAACAATAAACACATCAAATAAATATTTATATAATTCAATAAATATTTAATATTACAATTTTAAATTTCGAATTGTTACATCATTCCCTCCTTACAAGGATTCTGTCCCCAGAATCACAACTCAAATAATTAAATCGTCACATTCTTCCATTTTTATAAAGATTTTATCCCTAGAATCGAAAACACAGATTAAACAAAAAAATCAGGGTAATTTTTCATCATTTCAGCTTCGAGTTCCCACGTTGCCTTTTCGATATTGTGGTTTCTCCATATCACTTTCACAGAAGGTATCACTTTATTTCTGAGCACTTATTCTTTCCTGTCGACTATCTGAATAGGAATCTCTTCATAAGACAAATCTTTATTGAACTGCAACGGTTCATACTCGATCACATGCTTGTAATCGGGTTTATACGGTCATAACACCGAAACGTGAAAAACATTATGAACGTTTTCCAATTCTGGAGGTAGAGCTACAGTGACACCTCCAAATTCGGGTACTTCAATTCCCACATGATTTGGTGTTCACTATACAAACATCATATATCTATCTACCCATAATAAATGAAAGCATAAATAGATAGACATAAATCATCTCCATAAGGAGTTACATCATCTGAAATAAATACAAATATCTCATGTCATACTAACCTTAAATCTTTATTGCGGAAACATAAACAATTAATCGTCTTACACAACATTAACATAAGTCTACAATAGAAATACATCATCACATAAAACAACAAGTCTTCATTACTTGTTAATCTTGCCCTTGCCTTTTCTAGTAGAAGGCTCGTCGGACCTTTCGTTCTTAACTGCAATGTTATTATTACGCAAGAGTGAGCACGATTGCCCACAAGTATAATAATGAAATAACAATATAATAACATGCGAGTGAATCAAAGACTTCTGGAACAAAACTCAACTTTTGAATCAAGAATGAAAAACAAGAATCAAAAGATTTCTAAGGGTCATAAGACCTTGAACTATGTCCTAGGTTATCAAGGGTTATACTTGAAACCTTTAACATTCATAAGACTATGAACTCTTCTACTCGTACTTAGGGGGATCAGCCCTTAGTACCATACTGTGCACAATATCTTAACGCTAACGCGTAAATAATCCCTATACAGGGTTATTCATCTCAGTTTGACATTAAAGTCCGTACCAAAGGAAGTTTGGTTTAGATAAATCAATAAGGGTTCTGAAATTTAGAATGTTCATCAACTATGGACTAGTCGAATCAATAAGGGTTCGCTAGTCTTACAAGGTTCAACAATAACTGATATTTAAATCGACTAACAAACTTAAGAGGTATACAATAGAATAAATATTGTATAACAGAATCATACTTTGAAAAGATTAATAAATAAGAAGAACTTGCTCGATATAGAACATAAGTCTGGAATTTGTTCAATGTAAAGAGATAAGTTTATAAACTTGCATAACGATAACAAGTAGGGTTAGGAAACTTGCCTCATGCGTAGATTACACGTTAATTATACACGTTCCTCGATTTAATCATACATACCATTTACATTCATAATACCAGTTAATTATCACGTAACTAGTCATCAGAAGTTCATTCTTTTTGTTTAAACTTAGCTTATGACTATACTTAATCCAATTACCACACTTGTTTTCACATTATATCATACTACACGAACAATAAAATAACTATTCTTTCAATAATTCAATCAATATATAAATGTCTTATTGACATGTTAAAAATCTATTTTAACGTCTCATTATACGTCTAACATATTCTTATATACATTAGATTAGGTTACTATCACGTTCTTGGACTTGAGAAATTAGAAAATTTTCATTTCTGGCCATTCTGCAGAGTGGCGCTGCGGCGCGAGCTTTAAGGCATGGAGCTAGCGTCGCGAAGCGGCGAACCAGTACCAGTTCTGCAATTCGTAAAAAATTACAGAACATGGCCAAAACCTTCAATTAATTAATTCTTACACGAATTTAAACATACGTAAACACTGTAATACATATATAACTACTACTCAACCCTTCTAGCATGATTTAACAAGTTAAAACACCTAATTTATAGAATCAAAATATGTAATTTCGTTGTTCTTGATGTTCTTGAAAGTTTTGAACACAAAACATAAAAATCAACACAACGGGTTCGTTATAACACCGAATATGTTCATTTAAAGTTTGTTTTCTTCGTTTTTGATAGGTTTGTAATATTCATGAACGCAATCAAATTGCACAAAATAAGCGAAAACGTGGAAAAATCAGAGTTTTAAAATTTTACAAACCTTATACCCGGATCATCCTTTATGCACAATTATTAATTAAACGAAAAGATAAAGAACAAGAATCATACCCTTGAAGATTCGAGCTTCCTCAGGTACAAGTTCACCTCCAACCTTTTTCGCGTTGAACTTGAATCCATCGGGTTTGGTTCCTTCCTTTGATCAATGTTAGCCACCCAAGTGTTTGGCACCCAAGTGTTTGGCCTCTAGAGGTGATCCACCAAGGAAGAAGAAAGGTTCAAGAAGATGGGTATTTGGCTAAACCCTAGTTTTCTATCTCTATAAAAAAGGAACGTACTCTACAACTATTGAAATTGTGTATATCTTGATATCTGATATAAGACTCACCTTATAAAGATATCAGGTAACCCTATTTAATTAAAAATAAGGTATTATTTATTTAATTAAACTCTTTTAATTAAACGGGCTCTCTAATCTTATTAGGGATAATTAATTAAACTCCTTTAACTAATTTTTCCTCTTAATCCTATTAGGAATAAATGAGAGTACTTATATTAAATTAATTTCTAAACTCTTTTAGAAATTAAAATAATAATAATTGTAATAATATTAATAAGACTCCTCTTATTAATTTATATTTAATATTTTTAAAATATTAAATAATAAAGATTAAGCTATTTAATTTATTCTATCACCATAGATTAAATTAAATATACTCAACATATTATTACGATTATGCCATTAACTTCTTAAATAATTATTCTTCCTTTTATGGTGTGACCCTTTAGGTTCTCCATATTAAATCGCTTGTGAATAAATCAATTAGAACAATTCTAATTTTATTTAAATAGATAAATTAAATAATTAATTTATTTAAATAAATAATATGTATTCTACAATAGGGATAAGCCTCCCTAGCGATCAATGACTTTCCAGATAATATAGATTTTAACATTAATCATAAAAGAACCTTTGAGTAAATAGTTACCGTACAATTCAATCCTTCCACCATACAATATTCCAATTCAATATAAGACATATAATTACTGTCAAGTCTTATTTTATTTAATTATATATATTTCGACTCTTAAATGCACAAGTCCAAATAATGTTAATTAGAAACTCCTTTCTAATTTCATTCTGCCATGGCCAAGGACTACTGGGTTGTTATTTATCGAATCACATAGGACATTTCTCTTCTTTTACTAGAAGCGGTAGATTTTTTATTGATCATACATTATCTCTATGTACGACTTATTATACCCAAGCATACCATTTGATATACCCTAAGGGTCTTAAGGAATAAGTCAAAGTATAACTCATCATACACAAGATACTATGATGATCTCAAGTCCAAGGGTCACTTGTACAACTATCACTACAGGAATTCCTATTGACATGCAAGTAAAACTCCATTAGGTATTTCTTAGCGAGCCACGTTCAGTGAACTTATTCTCTAATAAGCACCTACATACTTACTTTAGTGTCTCCACACAAATGATCATGAGATCAATCATCCTCATCCAATGAGCAAGCAATGTATGTACCAATCTATCCAGATTCACTAATTCCCAATTTAGTAATCCAACGATTAGGAACTATTTTATTTTTAAGCTTTCTAAGAATTTAGATATCATTAGAATGATCATCATCATTATTCTAAAAGTATTGCTTAAAACTATGGGTTTATCACATATTATAGAACAACATCATGTAGATAATTAAAGGCCTTTAATAAATTAATATTTTTTATTAATAAATGAATAAGATTGTTACAAAGTATATATTTTATCATCAATCATGGTTGGCTTGTGTCCATACTACTTTCAATCTCCCAAATGCACTAAAGCCAATTGCCATGGTATCTCATACCCTTCTTCTCTAAGTGACGATTATCCTGCTGTTGGATAAGCTTTAGTTAATGAATATGTAATGTTGTTCTTGAGAGTCCACTATCTTTATAGTGATTTCCCATCTTTCAATGATTCCTATAATCAAATAAAAGTGCCACAACACATGTTTAGATCCAAGATGAGACTTAGGAACTATTCCTAGTTCTGTAATGAACTTTTCATCCAAACAATCAACTTACAGGTTCATTTATAGCTATACACTTTGTCTTTATCACTAAACCAATAACTCTTTGCTGTTTGGAACCTTTCTAATTCACTGCACCACTGTTCAAGTTTACGCTTTACCTTAAAGTGGATTTTCTGTTGTCTTGGTCTGTCTGAAAATCTTGAGTTTGTTAAGCCCTCTAGTTTTAATTTAGACTCACCATAAATTTTAATCACATCCTTAGTGTCGGTTAAATACTTTAAGATGTTATCACTGTCTTACAGTGATCTTCTCTAAAATATGACCGATTAACATCAGGTCTCGTATATTTCATTGTATACATGATTGTCACTCATGCGATATCTCTTTTCAGAAGTTTATGGGGACTATTAAGAGAGATACACTCCATGGCTCATCAACATGAGACATCTCTTGGAGTTTGCCATGCTAAATGACTTTAGCATCAAATGAATATACGTTCATTGGGTTAAGTCGAGTATCCTCTTAAATCTATCTATATAAATTTTTATCCCCAATTGCGATACTATTCCCAAATCATTCATGGAGGAATGTTCAGACAATTTTATCTTTACTGATTGTAGCATTGGTATGTCATTCCTTATCCGAAGTATATCAATATATAATACAAGAATGTCACGGCTCTCCCACTGATCCTTTTGTACACACTAGGTTCGTTCTTAGTTTTGATAAAATCAAACTCTTTTGATTTGTTTCATCAAAATGAATGCTTCATATTTTGATAAGCTTGCTTCAATCCATTTCTCTGAGTGTCTACAACTCTTACCGCATCGTATGTAACTGGATCATCATCTTCTATGATACGTACCTCATCATCTTCTATGATACGTACCTCATCATCATCATCATCTATGATGAATCCATACCTCCTAGGTATCTTCGGTACTGTTCCAGATTTACGATTTAGTTGTGGTACAATAGGTCTATCTACAGGTTCCTTTTATTTGACTTATAATGATTTGTGGTTCTTGAGCTCTTTAATATCTATTATCCTCCCACTAGCTCCTTCAATGATAAACACATTTATCTTAGAAGGTAGCGTGTTTCACAACAAATACCTTTTGCTAAGTAGGATTATAGAACATATGCTCTAAACTTACTTTAGGATGTCCCACAAATCTGTACTTGTCAAATCTTGTCCCAAGCTTATCCTTTGAAACCTTTTCACATAAGTTGAACAATCCCTTATCTTAACATACTTAAGATTAGGAATCCTCCCTGTCCATAACTTTTATGGAGTCTTGGGCCGGATTTTGAGGTTACCTTTTCGTAGATATGCAGTCATTTCTAAGGCATTATCCCAGAAGCATACTAGAATGTCGGTAAAATCATTATGGACCGCACCATGTCCAATAAGGTATAATTTTTTCTTTCAGATACATCAAACAATTATTGCGTATCAGGAGGTGTCCTTTGTGAGAAAACCATTTGAGATGATCTAGAAACTTATTGGACAAGTATTTATTCTTTGACCCGATCAAAGAAACCTAATACTTTACCAATTTATTTCACTTCTAAATTTTTTGAACCTTTCAAATAATTCACACTTGTATTTCAGCAAATACATACATTCAACTCTTTGAATGATAATCTCCTTTTTCTTATACTAGTTTGTTCAATTTGCAAAATTATTTTCCACGTAAGTCAAGTATACAAAATTCGTTAAGTAATATTCCAATTCTATACAAAACATTATTATTATAAATAGAACAACAATTGTTCTTAATTATAATACCAAAGATTTCATTGTCCAACAATAAAATAGAAATAATATTTCCAATGAGAACTGGAATACAATAACAACTTATTGACTTAATAGACTTGCCCGTAGGCAATACTAAACAATAAGTTCCTATGGCTAATGCATCAACTTTTGCTTCATAGACATAGGATTACTTATCCTTTGTTTAGCTTTCTACTCCTTCTTGGTCCCTTCATAAATCTTTATTTATGATAACCAATGTCGGTATCCAATACCCAAGTAGAACCTTGACTTAAAGAAAAATTTATTTTAATCATGAACAAAAAATTATATTTGTAATCGAAACTTCACTAAGCTTCTTCTGGTTAGCCTCTGCAAGATACTTCTTGCAGTTTCTTTACAGTGTACAGTGAAAGCAAACTTCTTTGCTATCCGCATCAGTTTTGTTCTTATTATTTTTTGTTTATGCCTTTTCTATTTACCTTCTTAGAATCATTCTTCCTTTTAGAAGAACCTTTAGCCCCTACTAATAAGACTTAGTCTTTCTTGGTTGGAAAGTGACTCTCAACATTTTTCAACATGTTAAGCAAATCAGCGAGGCTGATATTAAGCTTGTTCATATGAAAAATTCACAACAATTATGAAAGGAGTCCGGGAGTGAGTGCAAGATCAAATCTTGACTCAACTCTCCATCCATGACAAAACTTGTTGTCCTAATTGTTCAATCAAATTGATCATGTTTAGGACAAGTGTCTGTACTGTAGTGTCGTTGGTCATTCTAGATCAGAAGAGCTCCTTAGATATCTGATATCTATTAGTCCTACTTTTCTCACCATCAACTACTTGACGTGTAAGAGTATAGTAGGAGCATCCATCGTTTCATGTTAACGTTGAAGCTTGTTACTCATGGATGCGAGCATGATGCATTGATCCAACTGTGCATCATCTTGTCACTTTCTAAAAGTAACAATCTCTTCCTCAGAGGCATTGTCTGCAACCATTATAGGGATAGGCGTATTAAGGACATAAGATATCTTTTCAGCCATGAGAACTATTCTCAAATTTCTTAACCAATCTGAGTAATTCGGTCCGGTTAATTAACATCTAATATGTTTCGCAGTGATAGTAATTTAAACATTGTAAAATTCTATAAATAAATTTGTTCTTAACAACATTTTAGCATACATTCTTTTATTAATTACCAAAATAAATTAGGTCTTGTTTTAAATTGGTATCTCCCACTATTTTTTTCAAATTATATTACCCTCAATATATATAGTTCGGCAATATCTAATTAAAGATATGCTAGTGAGAATAAGGATCCCATTTCAAATGTATATAGCCTTGTGTGTGCACAACAAACTATTTATAAATAAATAGGTAGACAACTCTTGTCAATTACATCAACTATGTAACTCCTTGTATTTTGCCTATTAAATCATAATGGTCTAGTGTGTGCACATCCAAACTAAAATGATTTAAGTTAAGTCAGACCCATCATTTCCATATAAGTGAAGAGAAAACTACAGCCCTTGTATGTGGACAACAAAGCAGTAATGTTAAATTCCTTATAAACATCATATGTAATAAAAATAACATCTTAAATATTTAATACTTGCCTTGTGTGTGCACAACAAACTCATATTAAATATTCAATACTCTATTGTTTCTATCATGCTAAAAGGCGACATTCAATATTCCAAATATCATTGAACGTTATAACTTAATATAAAATATTTGAGGGATTTGTTATTATTTTTGTCTCATCTTGTTTAGCACACATGCACACACACACACACACACACACACACACACACACACACACACACACATATATATATATATATATATATATATATATATATAATATGCGTCATATTAATTAACATGCGAAGCATATTTGCATAATATATAAAATATATAGTATAAGCATGTACATATAGAATACAATATTCTACCTGAATTGATTATGGACTTTTATTCGAGTTTAGTTCGCTAGAGCCACCAAGTGAACCAAAAGGTCAAATCCTAGGGGTGCAAAAATTAATATTTAAATATAACTATTACATTTAAACCGGGCTCCATTACAAACGGGTCTTCAAGCGCTCCTTGTTCATTGATCTCCAATTATTCAAAATTAATTCTAACTATTCCTATTACAAAACTATTTAAAATAAATAGAAACTTTGATCAACAGTCAAGGGGAAGTACATAGGAGGGAGATAGATTTTACATTAAGAAAAAATTAGAGAAGACGAGGTACACAGATCCCATTTAATAAAACTCATACATTCATGCATCCAGCTAAAATAAAATCCAATCACATTGGTCAATAGTCCATAATCAATCTCATTTATTATCATACACATCACCATATGCATCCATAAATAACATTCATCTCATGAATAATAAACATTCAATATATATATTGATATCATTTAATGAGCAAATTTAGTTAGCATAAAATTTAATTTTGAATCAAAATAAACTCCTTTATTTTAATCCAAATTTAAATCAAAATAAACCTCTTTTATTTTAATTTATCTAATTTTGAATAAAATAAACTATTTTATTTTAATCAAAATCTTTAATCAAAATAAACTCATTTATTAATTATGGAATCCAATTCCAAGTAAAAAAAATCTCCTTTATTAAAGAAACACGGATTCTCTTTCCTATCCACAAATAAACTCTTTTATTTTGAATAGTATGAAATCTTATTCCATATCTAAATAAACTCCTTTATTTGAGAAAACACAGATTTTCTTTCCTATTCACAAATAACTCTTTTATTTTGAATAATATGAAATCTTATTTCATATCTAAATAAACTCCTTTATTTAAGGAAACATGGAATTTATTTTCAACTCTAATTAGTTATCATGAAATTCAATTTTAAGATTAAAATAAACCTTTTATTTTAAGATTAAAATAAACTTTTTATTTTAATTATAAAATAATTGATATATATATATATATATATATATATATATATATATATATATATATATATATATATATATACATGATTACTTCCATCACTAGGGGCATCACCTTAATGTAACATATATAACCGTACGTTTTAAAAAAAATTGAAATCAGTGGATTTCATGGATTCAAGAAATCAAGAACCATGTAAATCACGGATCACAGCAGGAACTGCTAATGATTTTTATTTTTTATTTTTTTAATTTTATACAACAAAATAATGCCCAATTAAATTGTTCCAAACACATATCAATATACATATCAAATTAAAACAATTAATAATTCGCATAAAGGTTTGGCTCTAATACCACTGTTAGGTTTGTAATATTCATGAACGCAATCGAATTGCACAAAATAAGCGAAAACGTGGAAAATCAGAGTTTTAAAATTTTACAAACCACATACATGGATCATCCTTTATGCACAATTATTAATTAAACGAAAAGATAATGAACAAGAATCATACCCCTGAAGATTTGAGCTTCCTCAGGTACAAGTTCATCTCCAATCACTTTCGCGTTCAACTTGAATCTACCGTGTTTGGTTCCTTCCTTTGATCAACATTAGCCACCTAAGTGTTTGGCCTCTAGAGGTGATCCACCAAGGAAGAAGAAAGATTTTAAAAGATGTGTATTTGGCTAAACCGTAGTTTTTTATCTCTATAGAAAAAGAACGTATTCTCCAACTATTGGAATTGCGTATATCTTGATATATGATATAAGACTCACCTTATAAAAATATCAGGTAACCCTATTTAATTTAAAATAATGTATTATATATTTAATTAAACTCTTTTAATTAAATGAGCTCCCTAATCTTATTAGGGATAATTAATTAAACTCCTTTAACTAATTTTTCCTCCTAATCCTATTAAGAATAAATGAGAGTACTTATATTAAATTAATTCATAAACTCTTTTAGAAATTAAAATAATAATAATTGTAATAATATTAATAAGACTCCTCTTATTAATTTATATTTAATATTTCTAAAATATTAAATAATAAATATTAAGCTATTTAATTTATTCTATCACCATAGATTAAATTAAATATACTTAACATATTATTACGATTATACCATTAACTTCTTAAATAATTATTCTTCCTTTTATGGTGTGACCCTTTAGGTTCTCCATATTAAACCAGTTGTGAATAAATCAATTAGAACAATTCTAATCTTATTTAAATAAATAAATTAAATAATTAATTTATTTAAATAAATACTATTTATTCTAAAATAGGGATAAGCCTCCCTAGCGATCAACGACTTTCCAGATAATATAGATTTCAACATTAATCATAAAAGAACCTTTGAGTAAATAGTTACCGTACAATTCAATCCTTTCACCATACAATGTCCCAATTAAATATAAGACATAAAATTACTGTCAAGTCTTATTTTATTTAATTATATGTATTTCGACTCTTAATTGCACAACTCCAAATAATGCAAATTAGAAACTCCTTTCTAATTTCATTCAGCCTTGGCCAAGGACTACTAAGTTGTCAATTATCGAATCACATAGGATATTTTTCTTCTTTTACTAGAAGCGGTAGATTCTTTATTGATCATACATTATCTCCATGTACGACTTATTATACCAATTCATACCCTTTGATATACCCTAAGGGTCTTAAGAAATAAGTCAAAGTATAACTCATCATACACAAGATACTATGATGATCTCAAATCCAAGGATCACTTGTACTACTATCACTACATGAATTCCTATTGACAGACAAGTAAAACTCCATTAGGTATTCCTTAGCGAGCCACGTTCAGTGAACTTATTCTCTAATAAACACCTACATACTTGCTTTAGTGTCTCCATACAAATGATCATGAGATCTATCATCCTCATCCAATGAGCAAGCAACGTATGTACCAATCTATCCGGATTCACTAATCCCTAATTTAGTAATCCAACGATTAGGAACTATTTTAGTTTTAAGCTTTCTAAGAATTTAGATATCATTAAAATGATCATCATCATTATTCTAAAAGCATTGCTTAAAACTATGAGTTTATCACATATTATAAAACAACATCATGTAGATAATTAAAAGCCTTTAATAAATTAATACTTTTTATTAATAAATGAATAAGATTGTTACAAAGTATATGCTTTATCATCAATCATGATTGATTTGTGTGCATACTACTTTCAGTTTTAACATGAATAATTGCATACAAGTGTAAATTTATGATACAACATATGATTAACGTATTAAATTTGGTACGTAAGGCCATATGACCATATTTTATACTCTGTATTTTGAAGAAAGTATATACGACATGTTTTTATGAAACTGATATTATGAAAATATACAATATATAGTAAAACATGATATAATAACATCTTATCACATACATAAACACATAATCATTATCCTTTTCAACTATAGAGATTTTAATAGTTAATTTGAAAGCCATTTTCATAAAACTTTAAATGACGTAAATAAAAACTGGGTTGAAGAGATTACCCAAAGTATAGATTAGTAGCGATGGTCCTAGATGATCATTTCTTAAATACTTGTTCAATTACACACTTATAATCTCCCTCAAAATTTCTCAATTTCTCTCTGATTTTTCTTTTTCCAAACTTAGCCAAATGAAAGAAGGAAGAAGACGTATATTAAAATTAGGAACTGACGCAATTGTGGTAAGTTAACCCGATCATGGGTTAACTGCTCCCAACTCCCATTAAGGCTCCGTTTGACTAGCCTTAAATGGCTCAAATCCATTTAATTTAATAAATCTTTTATCCTATAGTTTAATAGTGTCATACCCCTTTATAAAATAAATCAAATATCTTATTTACTTTAATTTAAATAAAATATGATAATTTCTCATTAGTTCACATAGTCACATAATTAATTGTCTCATTTATTAATTATGTCAAATTATTAATTTTCTCATTAATTATTAATTTAAATAAAATAATATTAGGCTTATTAAATATTTCTTTTAATTCAATAAACTCACATATTTACATACTTTGAATAATAAAATTCTCCACATTAATTTAATAAATATAACACATATAATTAAATTAATCTACCACAACTTCGTCAATTAATTATTTAATCTAATAATTAAATCATCGAAAATATTTATTTATTTTAATAAATATTAAAATTAAATTACAAAATCTTGTTCGTCACATCTTTCCCCCCTTAAAAGGATTATGTCCCCAGAATCACGACTCGATCAATTCGACCCGTTACATTCTCCCCCCTTACAAAGATTCTGTCCCCAGAATCGCTTACACATAATTTAAGTAAATAAATGAGGATAATTTTTTTATCATATTTTCTTCGAGTTCCCACGTAGCCTCTTCAGCGTTATGGTTCCTTCAAATTACCTTAACAGAAGGTATTACTTTATTTATGGGAACTTGTTCTTTTCTGTCGACAATCTGAACAGGAATTTCTTTGTAAGATAAATCTTTTTTAAAATGTAGGGATTCGTATTCAAATTACATGCTTGTAATCAGGTTTGTAGGGTCGTAAAATGGAAACATAGAAGACGTTGTGGACATTCTCGAGTGCTGAAGGTAAAGCTACCTCATACGCAACTTCTCCGATCCTTACAGTACCTCAAAGGGTCCAATGAATTTTGGGCTTAATTTTCCTTTCTTTTCGAACCTGATCTTTCCCTTCCAGGGAGAGACCTTCAAGAATACATAACTACCCGATTCAAACTCAACATTTTTACGATGTGGATCGACGTATTTCTTCTGCCTATCTTGAGCTGCTACCAGTCTTGTTCGAATCACTTTAACTATCTCTGATGTCTGCTGTACCAATTCTGGGCCTAATAATTGTCTCTCACCAACTTCATCCCAGTATAGCAGAGTTCTGCACTTTCTATCGTATAATGCTTCATAAGGCGGCATGCCAATTCTAGCGTCGTAACTGTTGTTGTAGCCAAACTTTACAAGCGGTAGGTGATCATCTCAATTTCCTTTAAAGTCCATTACATAAGATCATAACATATCTTCTAATGTCTGAATCGTTCTTTCACTCTGCCCATCTGTTTGAGGGTGATATGCTGTACTCATTCGCAATTGCGTACCCATGCATTCCTGTAGATGTTTCCAGAAGTTCGATGTAAAGCGCGGATTCCTATCAGAAACAATTGACACCAGAACTCTGTGCCTCGAAACAATTTCTTTCACATATAACCTTGCCAACTGATCTAAGTTGAATTTGATTTTGATCGGAAGGAAGTGTGCGGATTTTTTCAATCAGTCAACGATAACCCATACTGCGTCATAGCCTTTCTGGGTTGTCAGAAGGTCAACCACGAAGTCCATCGTAATATGTTCCCATTTCTATTCTGGAATCTCCAATGGTTGTAGCAAACAACTCGACCTCTGATGTTCTACTTTCACTTTCTGACATGTTAGACATTTGGCAACATACTCTGCAACATCTCGTTTCAGATTTGGCCACCAGAAATGTTGTCGAAGATCTTGGTACAGCTTGGTACTACCAGAGTGAATCGAATATCGTAAACTATGAGCCTCGCTCAAAATGTCTTCCTTAATTTCTGGTACTGGTGGTACCCAAATTTTGCTCTTAAATCTCAGTATTCCTTCTTTATCCATCTTGAATCTCGGTTCAGTTCCTTCGGATATCTTCTTTTTTACCTTTTTACATTCTTCATCCTGAAGTTGAGCTTCCTTAACTTTATCCAGTAGGGTTGTACCAGATTACATCTGAAATAGCTTCTCATCAATTTCCATAGGATACTTCACTTCCAACTCTAATTTCTCCATTTTTGAAATTAGCTTCTCCTGAGCGGTCAACATCATCAATTTCTCCTGACCCTTTCTACTTAAGGCGTCGACAACTACATTTGCCTTACCCGGATGGTATAAAATCTCATAATCATAGTCATTAATTAACTACAACCACCTTCTTTGGGGCATATTCAAGTCCTTCTGTGTAAAAATATATTTTAGACTCTTATGGTCTGTATTTATTTCACACTTCTCCCCATAGAGATAGTGCCTACAGATTTTTAAAGCAAAAATCACTGCAGCTAACTCCAAGTCGTGGGTCGGATACCACTTCTCATAATCCTTCAATTATTGTGACACATACGCAATGACTTTGCCATTTTGCATAAGTACGCAACCAAGTCTTTTATGCGACGCATCACTATAAACCACAAAATTTCCTATATCATCTGGAAGAGACAACACAGGTGCTGTACTCAACCTTTTCTTCAATTCTTGAAAGCTTTCCTCACACTTCTCCGTCCAAACAAATTTTTCAGCTTTCGAGTCAAATTCGTTAACGGAGTTGTGATCTTGGAAAAATCTTGAATGAATCTTCTGTAATACCCTTCCAATCCAAGAAAACTTCGTACTTCTGACAGCGTTCTTGGCTGATCCCAGTTTATAATGGCTTCGACTTTGGATGGATCTACTGAAATTCTGTCTTTATTGATCACATGTCCAAGAAATTGTACCCGCTCAATCCAAAATTCGCATTTCGAAAACTTAGCATACAACTTCTCCCTTCTTAAAACTTGTAACGTTAACTTCAAATGCTCTTCATGTTCGTCCTTGGTTTTTGAATATACCAAAATGTCATCTATAAATACCACTACGAATTTGTCCAAAAACGGCTTGAACACTCCATTCATTAAATCCATAATTGCTGCAGGGGCATTCGTTAGACCAAATGACATTACCAAAAATTCGTAGTGGCCATATCGTGTTTTGAATGCTGTCTTCGGTCCATCCTCTGGTCTCACCTTCAGTTGATGATAACCACTCCTCAAGTCTATCTTTGAGAAGTATCTCGCTCCCTTCAATTGATCAAACAGGTCTTCGATCCTCGGTAATGGATATCTATTCTTAATCATGACCTTATTCAGTTCTCTATAGTCGATGCAATGCCACATCGTCCCGTCCATCTTCTTCACAAACAACACCGGCGCTCTCCACAGTGATACGCTCGGTTGAATGTACTTCTTGTCCAATAATTCTTGTAGTTATACCATCAATTCTTTCATCTCTATTGGTGCCATACGGTACAGTGCTTTTGATATTGGAGCCATTTCTGGCACCAAATCGATCACGAACTCAACTTCTCTATCTGACAGAAGTCTTGGAAAATCGTCTGGAAATACGTCGGTGAAGTTTCTCACTACTGGTATCTCCTCTACTTTCGGATTCTCTTTACGACTGTCGACTATGTAAGCTAAATATCCTTCACGGCCTTGTCTTAACAACTTCCTGGCCTGCATCATCGCTAGATAACTCGCTTGTCTAGGTGACTTGCTACCATAAAACACAACCTTTGACAGAGTCGTAAGGTTAATACGCTTCTTCAGGTAATCAATTACAGCCACGTAATTGAATAACCAGTCCATACCCAAAATAACGTCAAATTCTCCAAGTCGAATAGGAATAAGATATACGTTCATAGTATTACCCTTAATATCCAATCTACAGTTCTTATGTACGTACTTAACAGGGATTATTTGTGACGCCCCCAAAATAGGTCCATTCCATCCAACCTATTCTGAGTCGCCAAATACATGGTACAGAAAACAACTGTAACTTTATTACAACAATTGTCGTGCAAAATACAACAACACATATGCTGTGAGTTTGGATACAAATATATACTAACATAAAGGTATAGTCAAAAACTGTTTTAGAAATTAGAATCTTTGGGAAGTGCTCAAGGAAACCTTCGTACATGGGAGGCCATGCGTCTAGGTTATGATAGATATCATATGGTCACAGAATTATCCTTGGTTGACCCAATAGACCCCAAAGAAAAACGAGAAGATTACTATCATATTCTTCCCAATGGTGAGTCTTCTCTTGACTTATCATTATCTCCACTGTATCTAACTGAGAATTATACTTCAAACAAATACCAAGATTATATAGGTAGTGCTCATAGATATACTCAGCAAGTGGATGAGCACAACCCTGTCCTATGATGACACGAGGTTGTATGTCATTAGACATCTTGTATGATAGTGACAAAACACCCTTCCAACGTTGGGTTCGCCTCACCCTATTTTCTTCACCAAATATAACTACTAAATGATGACCACCGTTCTATTCCCTTGTTACCCCCGCTCGACCCAGCTACACTCTTATTACCTGAAAGGAATTGTGAAGCAAAAGGGTGAGCACAACTAGCTCAGTAAAGAATATCATGACTAAAGATAATTAAATTATCAATAGTCTTCATCAATAATAAATCAGAGATTTAGAACATATGGTAAATGATAAAAATTTCAACCATAGTTGCAGCGGAACGAGCAATCCATTAGAAGAGTCAAATAGACTATAAAGTCTATTATCTTCTCCATGTTAAAAATCCATCAACAATGTTTTATCCCTGTAACATCACTCAACAGTTCCTTTCCACAATCATATGAATAACTCATAATCATAATTGTGACTATAAATTTTTCTTCGCACCAGGACGAAGAATATTTTCATCACCTGTCTTTACCTGAAACATCAAAGATCATGGTTATACCAAATCACAATTCCTGTTTATAATCATACTAACAAATCCATCTTTGCACTACGGGCCAAAGATATTCATCAACAAACCATCTTTGCACTACGGGCCAAAGATATTCATCAACAAACCATCTTTGCACTACGGGCCAAAGATATTCAACCACAGTTCATCTTTGCACTACAGGCCAAAGATATTCATCAACAGGCCATCTTTGCACTACATGCCAAAGATATTCATCAACAATTCATATTTGCACTACGGCCAAATATATTCATATCTCAAAGAAATATATAATCATTTCAGAATTTATATAAACAATAATTATAACCATGTTGATCAATTCACCTTTGCACTTAAGTTTAAGATATTCAATTATAAATTCAATGGTCATGATCATACCAGTCACAATTCAACTTTGCACTACAGGCCAAAGAGAACCCTAGTCATGATCATACCAATAATCTACCCATCTTTACACTCCAGTGAAAGAGAATTTTAACATCAGGGTTATAAAAATGTTATATATGATGATAAAAATAATATGATCAACATATAGTTTTAATCTCAAGAGTAATATTCGTAACTCATGAATAGTAACCCCGACACAAAAGATAGAAATTCTACAATAAAATTCATACCAATATTTCGGTATAATGATATTGAAAGAATAACATTACTTAAATTTATAAACAATTTTTTTTAATTGTTTACACTTTACTAATTAATGCATTTAATCATCATAAAATGCCAACTCTTACAATTTCATCATCAATAACCAAAACCCTCATCAAAAATCTGCATATACCTCATATAGGATTCTCAAGCCATAAAATCCTATTTTCCAATTTTCTTTCTTCACAAAACATATTTAATTCATTTACTCATAACTAGACTATTTTCATGAAAAATACCAAATCAGTTCCAAAAATATTTCTTTTCTGGGATTTAGCATAATATAGTCCCATAGTGAACATATATTTTTCTCAGAATTTTTAAAAGTCATTTACTATTTTTCATATGGCCAAAATAGCCGAATATTTAGACATTTATCAAAAATTGTACTTTTGTCTAAAAATTCTGAAATTTACAGAGTATACTTCTATCATATACATGTACTCCCAATAAAAATTTCATCAATTTTGGAGTTAACCACAAGGAATTATAAGCGGTTACTTTTAAAATAGTCTTTTCTCATAAAATTCATAACTCTCAATCTATACATCCAAAAATCACCATTTTTGGACACAATCAATAAAACTCATCAAAATATCATTTCAAATTTTTCCAGAATTTTTGAAGTTCAGAAAAATTACGAAACTGAAAATCATAACAACCCTTAAAATCCCTTACTATCCCTTACCTCAAAAGAGCAGTACTTCTGGCTGGATATCGGATATGATGCTGAAGGAAACTTGCACTGAATAGCAACTCTCAAAGTATCTAAATACTCACAAAATATGCTTCATAATATAGAGAGAGAAAGAGAGAAAACTTATGTTTCTGGTGTGATTTTCAATTCTAACTTAGCCCTCTATTTATAGGAAAATTTTGGTAGGTTTGACCTGCAACCTGATGGCTTTACCTGCTACTATTCCCACCCACCACATTTGAAATATAATTCAGCATATTTCTTCACCAACCACAAGTGGGGCCCACCAATTCTAGAATTTTCCACCAAAATGATAAACTCCAAAAATTCAACAATTTCTGAACCAGTCATCTCGTAAAATTCATAATAAATCATACGTTCATTTTTAACGGTTCAAAATTTGTGGACATATACTCAACTTATATATGTATAACATATCCAAATATTACCACGATCCAACGGTCGGATTAAAAATTATAACCCTCGCAAAATATCTCAAAAACCCTAATTTTTAATACCTCCATTCCGACAAAAATACTGATAAAAACCTCAACATTAACTCCTTCATTTTTAACCACAAAAATATATCCCTCGTTTATATCCACATAAAATAAATATTTCCTTATCATATGAATCAATAATTAATTATTCACAAATAATATTACAGAATCACATTTATGACAACCAGGCCGTTCCCAGGAAAGAGGGGGCTTTCCAATAAGGATTTCTCCTTACTGGCGCGCAATTAGATGACCAAACCTCTCCTTAGACAGAACTTTCTAGACATTGCCAATAATGCTATCTAATAATACTATTCAAATAATATGAATTATTGATCTGATAATGGAAAATACTGTGCAGCAACAATTATTGAACAACAATAATACAAAATTTTAACGTAGCAATTATTGAATCAATAAAATAAAATATTGAACAGTAATTACTGTAACAATTATTGAGTAGTGCCTTCTTACGTAAGAATCAATAATTTCAAAAATACTGTGCAATACCGTGTGCTACTGTGCAATAACGCGTATTACTGTATTTTAATCACCGGGTATTCCAACAGTGTTAACGGTAACAACTACGCCGTTATTTGTAAAAACTTAAATTTGTCGTTTTCTTCACCCGACAGTTATTCTGTTATGGGGCCCACAAATAGCTGCGCCGTCGTACGAATATTCCCCGACAGAAAGAATATTCCACGACCAAACGAATATTTCCCGACAACAATGATTATTTTATAACCACTTGTGTATTTTGAAAAATTTTCACATTTCACCCATAACTTTAACTTTTTATCAATTTAACCATTTACTGAATTGTAATTATAAGAAAAATTGAATACTTTTATTTCATAAAATTCGGGGTCTTACAATCTCCCCTCCTTATGAAATTTCGTCCTCGAAATTTACGTACCTGGTATTTCAAAGAATTGAGAATACATTCCTTTCATTTCAGATTCCATCTTCCCTGTCATCATAATTTCTCCATTGCTCATCTCTTGTATTTCATATATCATTCTAGAATACAGCTTCAAAACAAGGGTTAATTTAACAAATTAACATATCACATAATATCCCGATATTATGACTGACCAACAAATAAGCTTAGGTAGGACACACTAGCGAAGGATTTACTCATCTCTCCCCTCCTAGTTATATTCCCCGATCTCCGCCAGAGATCATATCCCTAAGCTCTGATACCACCTGTGACAAATGTCCCATCAGTGGACAGCACCTCACATTGGTACCTATCAGTTTGCCACCGCAGAACGGCGTCCCCTACGGAGAGTCTGGCTTCGGTGCATCCCCCATCAACAGGAAGTCACCAGCGAGAGGCTCGGGGCTCTTTACTTATAGCTCTGATACCACCTGTGACGCCCCCAAAATAGGTCCATTCCATCCAACCTATTCTGAGTCGCCAAATACATGGTACAGAAAACAACTGTAACTTTATTACAACAATTGTCGTGTAAAATACAACAACACATATGCTGTGAGTTTGGATACAAATATATACTAACATAAAGGTATAGTCAAAAACTGTTTTAGAAATTAGAATCTTTGGGAAGTGCTCAAGGAAACCTTCGTACATGGGAGGCCATGCGTCTAGGTTATGATAGATATCATATGGTCACAGAATTATCCTTGGTTGACCCAATAGACCCCAAAGAAAAACGAGAAGGTTACTATCATATTCTTCCCAATGGTGAGTCTTCTCTTGACTTATCATTATCTCCACTGTATCTAACTGAGAACTATACTTCAAACAAATACCAAGATTATATAGGTAGTGCTCATAGATATACTCAGCAAGTGGATGAGCACAACCCTGTCCTATGATGACACGAGGTTGTATGTCATTAGACATCTTGTATGATAGTGACAAAACACCCTTCCAACGTTGGGTTCGCCTCACCCTATTTTCTTCACCAAATATAACTACTAAATGATGACCACCGTTCTATTCCCTTGTTACCCCCGCTCGACCCAGCTACACTCTTATTACCTGAAAGGAATTGTGAAGCAAAAGGGTGAGCACAACTAGCTCAGTAAAGAATATCATGACTAAAGATAATTAAATTATCAATAGTCTTCATCAATAATAAATCAGAGATTTAGAACATATGGTAAATGATAAAAATTTCAACCATAGTTGCAGCGGAACGAGCAATCCATTATAAGAGTCAAATAGACTATAAAGTCAATTATCTTCTCCATGTTAAAAATCCATCAACAATGTTTTATCCCTGTAACATCACTCAACAGTTCCTTTCCACAATCATATGAATAACTCATAATCATAATTGTGACTATAAATTTTTCTTCGCACCCAGGACGAAGAATATTTTCATCACCTGTCTTTACCTGAAACATCAAAGATCATGGTTATACCAAATCACAATTCCTGTTTATAATCATACTAACAAATCCATTTTTGCACTACGGGCCAAAGATATTCATCAACAAACCATCTTTGCACTACGGGCCAAAGATATTCATCAACAAACCATCTTTGCACTACGGGCCAAAGATATTCAACAACAGTTCATCTTTGCACTACAGGCCAAAGATATTCATCAACAGGCCATCTTTGCACTACATGCCAAAGATATTCATCAACAATTCATATTTGCACTACGGCCAAATATATTCATATCTCAAAGAAATATATAATCATTTCAGAATTTATATAAACAATAATTATAACCATGTTGATCAATTCACCTTTGCACTTAAGTTTAAGATATTCAATTATAAATTCAATGGCCATGATCATACCAGTCACAATTTAACTTTGCACTACAGGCCAAAGAGAACTCTAGTCATGATCATACCAATAATCTACCCATCTTTACACTCCAGTGAAAGAGAATTTTAACATCAGGGTTATAAAAATGTTATATATGATGATAAAAATAATATGATCAACATATAGTTTTAATCTCAAGAGTAATATTCGTAACTCATGAATAGTAACCCCGACACAAAAGATAGAAATTCTACAATAAAATTCATACCAATATTTTGGTATAATGATATTGAAAGAATAACATTACTTAAATTTATAAACAATTTATTTTAATTGTTTACACTTTACTAATTAATGCATTTAATCATCATAAAATGTCAACTCTTACAATTTCATCATCAATAACCAAAACCCTCATCAAAAATCTGCATATACCTCATATAGGATTCTCAAGCCATAAAATCCTATTTTCCAATTTTCTTTCTTCACAAAACATATTTAATTCATTTACTCATAACTAGACCATTTTCATGAAAAATACCAAATCAGTTCTAAAAATATTTCTTTTTTGGGATTTAGCATAATATAGTCCCATAGTGAACATATATTTTTCTCAGAATTTTTAAAAGTCATTTACTATTTTTCATATGGCCAAAATAGTCGAATATTTAGACATTTATCAAAAATTGTACTTTTGTCTAAAAATTCTGAAATTTACAGAGTATACTTCTATCATATACATGTACTCCCAATAAAAATTTCATTAATTTTGGAGTTAACCACAAGGAATTATAAGCGGTTACTTTTAAAATAATCTTTTCTCATAAAATTCATAACTCTCAATCTATACATCCAAAAATCACCATTTTTGGACACAATCAATAAAACTCATCAAAATATCATTTTAATTTTTCCAGAATTTTTGAAGTTCAGAAAAATTACGAAACTGAAAATCATAACAACCCTTAAAATCCCTTACTATCCCTTACCTCAAAAGAGCAGTACTTCTGGCTGGATATCGGATATGATGCTGAAGGAAACTTGCACTGAATAGCAACTCTCAAATATCTAAATACTCACAAAATATACTTCATAATATAGAGAGAGAAAGAGAGAAAACTTATGTTTCTGGTGTGATTTTCAATTCTAACTTAGCCCTCTATTTATAGGAAAATTTTGGTAGGTTTGACCTGCAACCTGATGGCTTTACCTGCTACTATTCCCACCCACCACATTTGAAATATAATTCAGCATATTTCTTCACCAACCACAAGTGGGGCCCACCAATTCTAGAATTTTCCACCAAAATGATAAACTCCAAAAATTCAACAATTTCTGAACCAGTCATCTCGTAAAATTCATAATAAATCATACGTTCATTTTTAACGGTTCAAAATTTGTGGACATATACTCAACTTATATATGTATAACATATCCAAATATTACCACGATCCAACGGTCGGATTAAAAATTATAACCCCGCAAAATATCTCAAAAACCCTAATTTTTAATACCTCCATTCCGACAAAAATACTGATAAAAACCTCAACATTAACTCCTTCATTTTTAACCACAAAAATATATCCCTCGTTTATATCCACATAAAATAAATATTTCCTTATCATATGAATCAATAATTAATTATTCACAAATAATATTACAGAATCACATTTATGACAACCAGGCCGTTCCCAGGAAAGAGGGGGCTTTCCAATAAGGATTTCTCCTTACTGGCGCGCAATTAGATGACCAAACCTCTCCTTAGACAGAATTTTCTAGACATTGCCAATAATGCTATCTAATAATACTATTCAAATAATATGAATTATTGATCTGATAATGGAAAATACTGTGCAGCAACAATTATTGAACAACAATAATACAAAATTTTAACGTAGCAATTATTGAATCAATAAAATAAAATATTGAACAGTAATTACTGTAACAATTATTGAGTAGTGCCTTCTTACATAAGAATCAATAATTTCAAAAATACTGTGCAATACCGTGTGCTACTGTGCAATAACGCGTATTACTGTATTTTAATCACCGGGTATTCCAACAGTGTTAACGGTAACAACTATGCCGTTATTTGTAAAAACTTAAATTTGTCATTTTCTTCACCCGACAGTTATTCTGTTATGGGGCCCACAAATAGCTGCGCCGTCGTACGAATATTCTCCGACAGAAAGAATATTCCACGACCAAACGAATATTTCCCGACAACAATGATTATTTTATAACCACTTGTGTATTTTGAAAAATTTTCACATTTCACCCATAACTTTAACTTTTATCAATTTAACCATTTACTGAATTGTAATTATAAGAAAAATTGAATACTTTTATTTCATAAAATTCGGGGTCTTACATTATTTCTCTACTCGCAATTTCTATATTCATGGGGTGTTCTAACTCATCCTTAGGCAATTCTAAGTTCTTAGCAAAGTCATCGGATATAAATGAACAAGTAACACCCGAATCAAATAATACATAAGCATTAACTTTATTGATCGGAATAATACCTGACACCACATCACGAGACTGCATTACATCCTACACCATTATGTTGAATGTCCTAGCGTTCGGTCAATTGGTTGCGGTTGGTCCTGTGATAGTCAGGGCGCTTCCACTACTGTTTCCCCTATTTCCTCCTGATTCTGCCCCTCCAGATCCCTTCTTAGGACAATCCCTTGCAAGATGATCCTTTGAGCCACAAGTGAAGCAGGCACCCTTCTTTGGGTTAGGACAGTTAGGTGCTATGTGGCCTTCCTGACCATAATTGTAGCACACTCGTTTACCCTTCATACACACTCCCAAATGAGCTTTCCCGCAGGTCGGGCATGCTTCGATCCTCTTCTTCTGACCTCCTTGCTGATTTCCAGTTGATGAGTTGTCAGACCACCTTCTCTTCTGATTATTACCACCTCCCGTGTTACTTCCACTAGCCTTGTTGATTCTTTCATTTTCACTCTTCTTCCTCTTCTAATCCTGATTATATTTGGTTACCGCATCGCTTCCACCTTCAGCAAGTATGGCTTTCTCCAGTACTCCAGCGAATGTCTTGAACTGAAACAACGACCCTTTACTATACAACCAGGGCTTTAATCCTTGTTTAAACCTTCTTACTTTTCTCTCATCTGTGTACACTTGATATGTGGCAAACCTATCCAACTCATTGAATCTTGTCGCATAGTCTGGTACGGACATATTCCCCTATTTCAACTCCAGAAACTGAACTTCCATTTGGTTCTGCGAGCTGGTCAAAAAATACATCTCAAAAAACATCTCCTTGAACCTCTCCCAAGTAATCACACCTTCTCCTCCACGGACCTTGTTTGCTTGAGACCAATAACTGGCTTTGGATTTCAGCATGAACGTTGCGTAGGCGGTTTTCTGGTCCTCCCTGACTCTGGCGAGATCAAAAACTTTTTCCATCTCCATAACCCACGTCTGAGCTTCTATCGGGTTCATGGAGCTTTTAAACTCTGGCGGTCCCACTGCCTTGATATCCTTAAATGTAGTATTCAGTGGAGCTTGATGTTAATTATGCATCGCTCCAGTTAATAAGTTCACCAATTGCTGAACGGAGTTTGCATTGGCGTTGTTGTTGTTATTGTTATTCATCGGTTCTTCTTGAGCTTGTTGACGATTTTGTCTTCTTCTCGGCGGTATATTTCTATTAAAATATATTCTTATTAGATCTTTATTAAATTCTCGAAATAGTTAAGGCTTAAGTCAACAATCTAACATACTCACTTAACACATTATCTCAAACAACTTGATATATTTATTCAAATCAAAAGTTTTAACATCATGTGGGAATTGAAGTACCCGGATTTGGGGGTGTCACAGCTACCTCATACGCCACTTCTCCAACTCGTCGTAGTACTTTGAAGGGTCCAATAAACCTCAGGCTTAGCTTTCCATTTTTACTGAAACAAATTTTCCCCTTCCAAGGAGAAATTTTTAGGAATACATAATTTCCTACGTCGAATAAACGATCTTGTTTGTGTTGATCAGCATACTTTTTCTATCTGTCATGGGCTACTACCAATCTTGTCCTGATGAGTTTGACAACCTCAACAGTTTGTTGTACCAGTTCTGGTCCTAACAGTTGGCGTTCACCAAGTGCATCCCAGCACAGTGGAGTTCTGCACTTTTTGCCGTATAATGTCTCATAAGGAGGCATGCCGATGCTCGCGTGGTAACTGTTGTTGTATACAAATTCCAGCAACGGTAAATGTTCTTCCCAGCTCCCTTTGAAATCCATGATGCATGCTCTCAGCATATCTTCCAACGTTTGGATTGTTCGTTCGCTTTGCCCGTCTGTTTGCGGATGGTATACTGTACTCATTCGCAATTGTGTTCCCATACACTCTTATAGTCTTTTCCAGAAATTTGATGTGAATCAAGGATCTCTATCTGACACAATTGATACTAGCACTGCATGTCTCGAGACGATCTCTTTAATGTACAATCTTGCCAACTAATCAAGATTGAACCTAATCTTTATTGGCAAAAAGTGTGCTGATTTCGTTAATCTATTCACCACCACCCAAATCGCATCGTACCCTTTTTGAGTTGTTGGAAGACCTACCACAAAGTCCATTGTGATATGCTCCCACTTCCATTCCGGTATTTTTAATGGTTGAAGTAATCCGCTTGGTCTTTGATGCTCGGCCTTCACTCTCTGACATGTCAAGCACCTTGCAACGCATTTTGCAACGTCTCTTTTCATATTTAGCCACCAAAAATGTCGTCGCAAATCTTGATACATTTTCGTACTTCCCAGATGAATCAAATATCTTGAGCTATGAGCTTCTGTCAAGATTTTGTCTTTAATCTCCGGTACTACCGGAACCCCAATTCTTCCCTTGAACCTCAGTAACCCTTCGGTATCAATCTTTTATTTTGCATCACTACCCTCAACCACTTTCTATTTGATCATTTCACATTCTTCATCTTGTAGTTGATCATTCTTCACTTTGTCCACAAAAGTTGGACTAGCTTCTATCTGGTATAACTTTTCGTCGGTTTCTTTTGCAAATTTGATTTCCAACTCTAGCCTTGCCATCGCTGAAATAAGCTCTTCCTGGTTGGTTAACAACATCAACTTTTCCCGACCTTTTCTGCTTAAAGCATCTGCAACCACATTCGTTTTGCCTGGATGATAAAAGATCTCACAATCGTAATCTTTTATCAATTCCATCCATCTTCTTTGATGCATATTCAGGTCCTTCGGTGTGAAAATATACTTAGACTTTTATGGTCTGTGTAGATCTCACATTTTTCTCCATAGAGATAGTGTCTCCATATATCAAATCCACATGTGACAATATGTTAGTTATATGGTTGAAGGTAATATAGACTATCCAAGCATGATTTGAAATAAGTTTCCAAGTAAAAGACCATAATAGCTATGTGTAAATGAACTATATGTTTTGAACTCGAAAACATGCTATCATAATCTGATTTCATATATCTTTAAGCATGAAAGCATTATTTAGACTATGTGGACTTATCTTGCATACTTGAATAAGTTTTACTAAGGGATGCTTAAGTTTCAAATACAAACTTGATAAACTATATAGGAACTTGTGAGCATGCTTATATGGTATAATATGTATATATAAGAGCATGATGTATAGTAAATGAAGTGGCTTTGCATGCTTGGTGACTTAACATGAGATTTTCAAAAGAAACTTTGAAAACTAGTTTTGTCATTAACTATGGTACAAGTATTCTAGTATGTGACATCATGGTTAGGTGTGTCATGCATATAGACATGATTAACATGAATACCTAGCTAGTCATATGCATTGTAAATAGTTAAGCATGGGAAATGAAAAGTCTAAATGATGTAAAACTTTAAGACTTGAAATACATGACTAATCTCATGTAAGCATGTATAGTTGAGACTTATTGACCACGTAGTATGTGTTTAACGGTTAAACGTAAGAGAATTTATGAATTGAACACTTAAAGTCATGAGTAAGTGAGAATGGATAATGACCTATATAAATGTCATGATGTAGGGTCAAACTTAGTTATCCACATACTAGCATGTGCGTTTTGCATGATTATTCATATATGTGAAAGCCGGGTGTTGTAACGAATGTGATTTTTAGTATTAATTAAAATATTTATTTGAGTTAGATAAATATTTTAGTTGATTTATTTATTGAATAATAAATATTTGATGTTGGTTGTTATGGCTTAATTTAATTAAGCGTTATAATTTGATAGATAATTTTATAATTGATGTGCATTTTATTATTAAAGTTTAATTGATTTTACTAATAAATAACTTTAAATTATTTAAGTGTGATTTTATTAATTTAAGTGTATGTTAAATAATTCTTCAATTGATGTGTATTTTATTACTTTAATGTTATGAAAATATTCTAATTTAATTAAATAATTAAATTAAAAGGTTTGTAATGGGTTAAATAAAATTGTAATTATTTTGGTTAAATAGGAATTATAATTAATAAGGTTTAACTGAGTGTATTACTCAAATAAGTAATTATTTAAGTGTGACATTAGAAATATGTTATATGTCATAGTAGAGTAATACTAGTATATAATGAATAGCCTAACCATTGGGTTGCTTAACTAATGATGGAAAAGTGACGTTATGCTACTAAGATGGCTTAATGTGATATTGGTCATGGATGTTTGTAACATAAACCTTATGTTATTAGTGGAGGTTACTATTATATTAATTAATTACATAACTATTACCCAAATGAGGAGTTACACAAGAAGAAATCCTAGAGTTTTTTTTTCTTTTAGAGCAAGAGTCTTGGTGGAGGAGAGAAATAGAGAAATTGAGAGAGATAGAGAGAAATAGAGGAATTGAGAGAATCTAGAAGAAGAAGAAGAAGAAGAAGAAGAAGCCATGGAATAAGAAGAAGAAAAAGCTAGAAGAATGTAACTTCTAAACCCTTGTTTAATCTTTGATTTATTTTGGGTAGATTTATGTTTTTGTAAGATCTAGGGTAGTAGATCATGCTTAATCTTGTTTGTATTGGTTTAATCTTGGATTATCAAGAATCAAACAAGAGGATTCAATAAAGAAAATAAAATGGAAAGAAAATTTGAAGAACAAAATTCGTAGGTTTTGAGTAATTGTGGACAAATCTTGTGAAATTCATACCTCTTTAAGTATAATGAGTTAGAAAGTGAGCCTTATATCAAATCAAAGCTATGGAAGTAAGCTATATTCTGAAAGGGGAATCACATGAAAACTCCATGTAGATTTCTTGCAGTGTCTGTTTTAGTAAGGCTGGTCCGAAGTGAAAACAATCTGCCCAGAAAAATAAAACTGTTACGGTTTTTAGCTTTGAAAAATTCATATAAATTCGTGTGTTTTGAATCTGAAGAAACTTTAAACTGAAAAGTTGTAGATATGGAAGTTTACTAGCCAGACTCTCCGGATTGAGCCATTTTATGGACCGGATCATGTCCGAAATAAATTGTTTAGTAAGGCTGTCTAGAAAATGAAATTTTCTAGACTAGTTGATGAAATTGCAGAATCTATTTTGATGGATAAGGGTATGACTTTAAGACCTAGATGAGGTTGTAGTACACTGAGTAGGGGTTAATTATATATAAGAAGGAGCAAAAACGGACATGTAATGAAGGAGTTACGTTAAAAAAGAAAACAACGTTTTGTTAAAGAAATTGTGAAGATGAGTTGTATAATTCTGTTTGAATTAAGATTTGGGGTGATGGTATATTTTGATGATTAACAATATGTTTTGACATATGTAATGAGTATAGATATATGTTATCACATTCTATGCATAATTAATCATTTAAGATCAAGAGTTGAGATAAGTTAATGTGTGCACATAACGTGCACGATAAAATGCCTAAGAGTAATAATGTTTCTAAACTTTGGTATACAAAGTGTCTAACTAATGGATAATATTAGATGTTATGTGCATCTAAGTATGAAAAGATGATAATATAAGAATAATAATGGAAAGAAATCGAAAAGGGCAATTTTTGATTTTTGAAGGAAAATTAAACATGTAAACAATGTGTTGAATATGCATTTTTGAAACAAAAGTTGTGACACCCCCAATCCGGGTACTTCATTCCCACAAGAATTGGTGTTCACTTGATAAAAACATTTATTTCTAACTACCCAAATATAATAAAATTTAACAATAAACCTTCCCATTAAAGGACTACATTAATAAGATCAATAAAATCTCCCAGGTTATCTAACCTTTAAATACAAATATCAAGTGCAGAAAATTAAATAACTACATCAAAATATTTAAAATAGAGTCTGACAATTTAAAAGTCAACAGGTTCATAAGTCTTCAATACTTGTTCATCTTTTCTTTCCCTTTACTACAGGTAGGTTTATCGACCTTCTCAACTTTAATTTTAATAGCTATATAAGCAAGAGTGAGCAAATAAATGCTCACTTGAAGTGATAATAAATAATGATATCATAGCAACTGCCAAACAAATAACCTCAATAGGATTTGTTGGAAGAGTGCATATTTTGATTTGATGTTTAAAGTAAATGCTCATGATTATATGTAAAGTTCTTCAAGGAATATATGTACAAGGACTTAGTGATAGATCAAATTTGTTACGTTGATCTAAGATTTTAATGTTTATCATTATGTAAATGAATGTATAGATAAAGAGATCAAAGATGTTAGGTTGATCTATGTCTTGAAATGTAATAGATAGGCTTCAATGAAATCGTAGTCTATTGAGCTGATCAAGAGTTTGCAGAAGCTGTTGCCTCTTTTTTAGTTATCACAAAAGAGCTCTAACTCATGCAAGTATACATTCGTCAACAAGTAATACAGAGTAAGTCGAGTATCGATCCACAGGGAAAGTTGTCTAATTTAAACCACTATGCATTTGTTAAATCACTATATTTTATATGCTTAAACTAATAATTATAATTATGAATTACTCTAATTGCAAATAAAGACTAAATCAAGAATAATAAGGTAATGAATCAAATCTGGAAATAATGGGATCCTAACTTCATTTAAACACTTCATCTAATTACCACCATCATGCAAGAATTGTTCACATATTACAGGAAAGTAGTCAAGAGCACTAATATAGACATAGCCATTTTTCAATGTACTATGACCTACTTACACAGTATCCACATGCGATAGACATCATGTAATCATCAATATAACCAAAATCACTATATGTCTATGCGAAATTGCAACCATATTGAATTTAGCCCTTATTTTAACTCATACGGTGAAACAATATATGTCTATCTGGTTCACGAAATACAAAGCTATGCAAAACAGCCCCATATACGCATGCTATCATGATTACAATCTATACTCGCATGTTATTTTTCAATTCCATACAAGTACTAAAAACGAATGGTGATCAAGCATTCATGCATGCAAACCAACCATGATAGAAATTCCTTATGATATGTAAAACAGTCCAGCACTCAAGCAATCAATTAAACTACATATTAAAATCTGTTAGAATCTCATAATGGAGTTTAGTTCATGACTGAACCAAAAGCCATCATGGAATCGAAGCTACACATGGATAATAAAGAAGCAATTAAAAGAGAGAAGAAAGAATCGATCCAACCCAATTGTTGATTACAAACCCAACGTAACGTGCAAGTCCTCAATAATATCCAGCAACGATAATGTAAAGCATCCCCAACTACTAAATTATGAAGAAGGAGTAGAAAATACGAAATCTATGATTGGTTTCACGTTGGAATATGCTCCAAGTCTAAACCCTAGTTCCCAATATGAAAAACATTTAAAACTACTGAATGATACGTCTGACACCAGTCAGAATAGTTTTTAATCCACCCAAACTCTTTAAATAAAAAAAAAAATAAAACAGCTCAACAGCCTCAGACATCGCGCGCGGGCTCCTCCATTGTATTCTTCGCGTGGGCGAGCGTCCTCAAGCCTCTATAACCGCGCGGTCGCGCGACTTCTGCAGTGTTGATTCTGGTTTTACTGCTGCTACTGTTTCTGTCCTGCTGCTCAGTCTTTTGTCCACCAACGCTTGGTTTCTCTACTCCACTCGTTCTCATGTTGTGCCTTCATTGATCATATGCCATCTACCATCACCTACTTATGTCATATCCTGCACTTTTACACCAAAGGGAGTTCTAAGTACATGCAATGCAAAATAAACAAAATGCAACTACAACACATTAAAATGTACTTAAGATAGGCATAGTTCGCATGAATTGATATCCGATAAGTAGGTATAAAACCCACTTATCAAATACCCCCACACTTGAACTGTTGCTTGCCCTCAAGCAATGCATACTAATAAACAATGAAATTGCAACTACATGCTATACAACTATGTCATGATGCAAACTAGTCTCACATTGTTCCAGCTATAATAGAATTTCAGTCCAAAATGCCTCATTAAATTATCCAGATTCAAGAATACAAATTCAAACTGAACTCTAGGCATACTGTCACACACTCAGATAATTCACATATGCCATAGAGATGCTGTGTGTGTGTGTGTTGTGTTCACCAAAACTTGACTTAAGCAAAGAATACACATGCTAAACTGCTCAAAACAGAAAATTACAGTCTAAATCAAGACTCATGTATACTTATGCAACAAAGACTGTTCCAACATATTAAAACAAACTAAGGTTCAACAATGGGCTTAACTGCTTTATTGCTACTCACGAGGGCGATTTTCGCTCTTTCCCGCGGTGTTTATTTCTATTTTTTTTCACATGACTGTGCAATGCCTCATTCCATTAGGCAAACACTGCTACCCCTTAGCGAGCTTTCAACCAATGACTCCTGGACCATGAAAGACCTTAGGGCGCTAGGTGTTAAGGCACCCTTACGGGTGTACTTACTCAAGTAGCTACGACCCCGAAATAAGACTAGCCACGTTATTGCTATTTGATTTTTATTTTTATTTTTTTATACATAGCATACCCATGTTTTCCCAAAGTTTGAATATCAATGTTTTATACAGTCTAAGTTCACTTTCCACATATTTCTCTTTTTGAAACTACATTTTCTATCGAGCAATGCAACATCTAATTCTTATACCTACAAGTGATTGTGAACATGGCCGTGCAAACCGAAAGCATTTAAACAGCATTATGAATTGCATTGGGTAAAACATTATATCTCAGCTCATGTTATCCAAAATACTCAAAAATTCTTCAAAATTCACTATCATCATCGGCTAGACAAAATTTCTGTAAGGCTAGAACTGTGAGACATGCAAACTAAAAATATTCTAACATAATAAACAAAAATTTTGACAAGAAACTACTATATGCAACATAAGCATGGAAAATGTAAACTAAACATGCAAATACTAAATGCAAGTACTAAACTAACATGCAGATACTACGTGCAACTATACTACTACCCCAATACCCCTAAACTTATAATATTCAATGTCCCAGTGAATGAAGGTAAAGGGTTAAAGAAAACTCCCCTAGTGCTTAGCCGCACCACCCTCCTCGGGTGGTGAATCTGGTGGTGGATATGGCACAATTGTACCGAACTGAGGCCACTCAAGTGTTGTCCCCTGATGTGCAAAAGGCTCCGCCAATGACCTCGTCAACTGCATTGCAAACGCTAAAAAATTATCGTACATGGCGTCGACTTTTTGCTCCAACCTTCGGAGCTGTCGATCCCCAGTAGCAAAGGGAACTTGGGTTAACGGGCCTGCCTCATCTGTCTGAGAGGGCTACTGTGGTGGCTCTGGGAAAGTGGGCTGGATAATAAAACCTAATCTGCGTGGGTGTGGTACACCTCCAGCCCAATCCTCGAATTTTGCAATGGTGGCGTAGGTGATATCCTGGCTTGGGTTCTGCATTTGCTCATTGTCCTAATGGCAGCCCTGATGAGCACACAATATAGCTACAACTGACACGTATGGAATGCTCCCTGTAGTGCTTCCCCGCAGATACTACAACATATTTTGATGGATAAGATGGCCCACATCAATGTATTTCCTGGTGATTATGCCCCACAGAATGATTGCCCTTTTCGCTGTGATCTCTTGCTGATGAGACGACGAAACTAGCTTGGCACATATGAACAGATTCCATGCCTTTGCATATCGATTCAGGGCGGCGGCTGGGAATATGCGGGGCTGATTCGTGCCGGCTTTGTACGTCCACTTTGTGCCTGGTACTCACAATTCAGCGATAACCAACTCCAAGTCCGTTTCTATATGAGCACCTGTTACCCAATTGGCAGACCCAGTCGGTGGTCTATCTGTAATTCTAAAAATGGCTCTGATGGCGGGTGGTCTGAAATCCACTTGAACGCTGTGCACCACTGATAATCCACTCATCGTCACCTTTGCATTTGCATAGAATTCTCTGAATACCCATTGGGCATGGGCGTGGAAGTTAATCTAAGCCATCCTCTTTCGCGAATCATGTCACAGAGCTAACCATCTTGCCCTTCAGGTTTGAACCCTCTTTCTTTCACAAAGGTTTTGGTCACAATTCGGTAATACTCCTGCTGGGCTTCCAAATCGGCGAACTTGGTGTGATCTACAACATCCTCCCCCTGACTGCTAGAGGACGACGATGATGAAGAAGAAGAGCGTGCTCTTTTCGGACCCATTTCAATTAAAAGAGAGAATGTAGATGATTTGCTCGATAATGAATAGAAGTCGATGATGAGAGTATCCCCAAACTCGTTGCCACATAACCCAAGCAGAAATCCTAGCTTTATACTACAGTGTAGAGGTTAAGTAGATGTGAAACGTGGAAGAAATCGTGGGTGATTACGTGGTGGAGAGATTGATGGCTTTAATTTTATAACCGATAGAGAGGAAGAGACGTGCATTTTGGAGAGAGCACGGTGATTGCGCTTCTGTTATGTTTTCAAATAAGAGCCCAAATGATCTCCAACACGTTTTTAAACTAAAAAAGAAAATTTTCCACGTCTGATGTTGCGCGCGGCCGCGCGAGTGTTCAATGGGTTGCGTGCGCGGGCGCGCAAGGAATGTGTTCAAGACAAAAATTTGGAGTGCGCGGGCGCGCGAGTTGTATAGTATATTCATGCGCAGCCGTGCGAGATTGAATTCTACACTGCTGGTTTTCATGCTGTAAAGTAGTACTACATTTTGTTTATTCACCTGCATACACCAATAGACACTATCAAAGTATGATTTACTAGATAATCATGAGTGTCTATTATATCACCTTCATTTCAATGTAGTGCACAAATATGCTCCTATTCAATTTCAGATACTATGCTAATTATGCAAAAATAATCACATGATCCACAATAAGGATGAAAATGAGCTAACAAAACAACTTGAACTAAATAACTAAAGAGAAAAGAGAAAAAGAAAAAATATAGATCGAAATAATGGGTTGCCTACCATCAAGCGCTAAGTTATAGTCAATTAGCTTGACTATCTCGGAATCTCATGTTGAAGACAGAATTGAGGTGACTTTCTGTCTGTCCACCTCACTACCCCAGTAATGCTTCAATCGATGTCCATTCACCTTGAAAGTCTTGTTCGGAAACATATCAAATACTTCAATTGCACCATGCGGAAAGACAGTCTGCACTATAAATGGCCCAGACCATCTTGATTTCAGTTTCCCGGGAAAGAATTTAAGTTTGGAGTTATAAAGTAAAACCCTTTGTCCCGGTTCAAATGTCCTATCAAAGATCTTTCGGTCATGCCATTGCTTCCTCTTCTCTTTGTACAGCTTCGAATTCTCATACGCCTGTAATATGAATTTCTCTAACTCTGAATTTTTAGCAATTACACTTCTCAAAGGTTCATACTCCACCAGACTCTCTACTTTATCATTTAAGAACATATTCACCAAATCAACTCGGAAACATTCCTTTTCATCTGCTGGATACTTCATGACTTTGAAGACATTAAAGGTGACCTCTTGATCATGAACATGCATAGTGAGTTCCCCCTTCTACACGTCTGTCAAAGTCTTTCCTGTTGCTAAGAATGGTCTCCCGGTATGATTGGTATATTTTTATCTTCCTCGTAATCCAAAATGATGAAGTCAGCAGGAAAGATAAATTTGTCCACTTTCACTAATGCATCTTCAACAATTCCCCATGGATATGTGATGGATCTGTCAGCTAACTGCAACGAAATGTTTGTCGGCCTTGGAGCCGGTAATCCCAACTGATTGAACAATGACAAGGGCATCAGATTGATACTTGCCCCAAGATCACACAAACATTTATCAAAGTTCATCTTTCTGATCGTGCATGGAATTATGAAACTGCCCGAAACCTTCAGCTTCGGAGGTAACTTCAGCTGAAGCACTGCACTACACTCCTCTGTCAAGGCTATTGTCTCAAACTCGTCTAATCTCCTCTTCCTTGACAATATACCCTTCATGAACTTTGCATAACTTGGCATTTGTTCCAATGCCTCGGTGAAAGGTATGTTGATCTGCAGCTTTTTAAATACCTCCAAGAATTTACTGAACTGTTTATCTTCACTCTGCTTATTCAATCTCTGCGGATACGGTACCTGAGGGTGAATTGGTGGTACTGAACTCATAGGCTTCTCAACTGACCATGCTTTATCTTTCTCTTCATACTGACCCTCAGAATTTTCCAGATTTTCTTTCTCAGCAGTTGCCTGCTCTGCCTCTCGCGGCCGCGCGTCATCCCCTTGTAATTCATGCGCGGGCACACGATGCTCAGTTCCTGTAATATTTTTTCGAGACCTTAATGCAATCGCTTGACACTATTCCTTCCTTTCTCTTCGTGGATTTGCTTCTGTATTACTTGGCAAAGACCCCTGGGGCCTGTTGTTAAGTATGTTTGCCATTTGCCCCATCTAAGTTTCCAGATTCTTAATAGCCACTGCTTGGCTTTTGATCATAACCTCTATATTCGCCATGTATTTTCATCATCTCCTCCATTTCTGATTTCTTTTCTTGCTAAGGTGCAACTGGAGTGTGATGTTGTTGTTGTTGAGAAAACCGCGACAGAAAAGGTGGTTTAGGAGTAAACTGTGGCTGCACTGGCTGTGACTGAAACTGATTAGTCGGCTGAAACTGATTCTGTTGATTTCCTTGATTATTTGACCAACTGAAGTTTGGATGATTACGGTTGTTGGGTTTGTATGTGTTCTGAAACTGACCTTGGTCTTTTCTATAAGTGCTCACATACTGTACTGACTCTGAGCTGATAGCACATTAATCTGTCGAGTGTGACCCCGCACAAATTTCACATACGAAGGCAACTGTTTTCGTTTTGCTCTCGGCTATTGAATCTATTTCCTTTGCCATAGCTGCCATCTGTGCCGACAACTGAGTAATAGCATCCACTTCCAACAAACCTACAACATTGGGTTGTGGCATCCGAGATGTAGGATTCTGAAAATCATTTGCTGTCATTGTTTCGATAACGTTATAGGCTTCCTCATAGCTCTTCGCCCATAATGCTCCTCCTGCAGCTGCATCTACAATAGACCTAGACTGCCATCCCAATCCATTATAGAATGTGTTGATCACCATCCAATGTGGCATACCATGGTGCGAACACTTCCGTAGCATCTCTTTGTATCTCTCCCATGCCTCATATAAGGATTCACCCTGTTGTTGCTCAAACTGAGAGATTGTTGTCCTCATTTTTGCTGTCTTAGCCATTGGGTAAAAACTTGGCTAAGAACTTCTGTGCTAAGTCCTCCCATGTAGTTATAGATCCTGCTGGCAAAGAATGAAGCCAACTTCTCGCTTTATCCCTCAATGAGAATGGAAACAGCCTAAGTCTGATAGCATCCTCCGTCACCCTGTTATATCTGAACGTGTCATATATCTCAATAAAACTTAACAGGTGTTCATTCGGATCATCTGTAGTGGCACCCCCAAACTGTACCGAATTCTATACCATCTGAATAGTGCCCATTTTTATCTCGAATGTATTAGCTGCTATCGCTGGTCTGACTATGCTAGACTGTATTCCATTAATATTAGGCATGGAATATTCTCTCAAAGCCCTATGCTCCTCTCTTTGCTCTTTGGCTTGTCTCTCGGCTGCTATATTAGATGTTGTACCCTCTAACTGTGCTTGTATTTCTACGAACACTCGCTTTCCAAATTTCTCGTTTATGTTGTCCTGAGCAGGTGTTAAGTGTGACACCCCCAAATCCCGGTACTTCATTACCTCAAGATTTGGTGTTCACGAAATCAAAACATTCATTTCTAACTACCCAATCATAATAGAATTGAATAATAAAAGAAAACCTGCCCATACAGTATTAAACTTAAATAAAAGAAATCTCCCAGGTTATCCAACCTTTAACAACAATCATTCAAATGTGAAAAATTAAATAACTTCATTACAATCTTTAAATCAAATTCTGAAAGTAAACTATCAAAACTATTACAAGTCTTCAGTATTTATTCATCTTTCCTTTTCCCTTACTGGTGCTAGGTACGTCACCCGTTTCAACTTTAGCTGTAAGAAATTTTACAGGCAAGAGTGAGCAAACAAGGCCCACTTGAAATAACAATAAGTAAATCTTTAAACTTTCACATCAATTGCCAATATTAGGCTCAATAGAACTGAACAATATATTCTATTAACTTTCTAAAAATTATAACATTCACTGAGGGTCTAATGACCACGAATCATGTCCACAGTTATAAGTAATCTTTCAACTTTAACTTTAACAGTCATAAGACTATAAGGATTCCACGTACTTAGGGGGATCAACCCTTCGTACAATGTATTGTGCACAACCATTTCAACGCTAAGCGTAAACCTCTATTAAAAGAGTTGTTCATCTCAGTATTTAGAATACAAGTCCGCACCAAAGTAAGTTTGGTTTGGTAAGCTTTCAAGGGAATTTGGAATTCAACGAACATCAACTAAGGAGTAGTTGAATAAAACCAATAACACTATACTATAGAATAATCGTAACTGACTAAGTATTTCGTTCTAAGTTCATGCTTTAGGGATAATCAAATAGCATAACTATTGAATAACACATCATACCTTACTTTGAATAACATTAAGCTAAGGTTACATCTTAGAATTTAATATCAAGCATGCACAACAAATAATAGCTTGAACGATAAACTAAAGATACTTGCATGCTAATATAACAAGTTTAGAGTTAAGAAAGCTTGCATAATCATAATTACTATCTCAACGAAAGTGCAGAGATGAAAAACTTGTATCATCATGAATAACTGGATACAATGAAGTTGCTAATGAAAATACTTTACTCAATAAAGTATAGCATATGAATTTTTTTGCATAACGAAGCTTTAGAATTAGAAAACTTGCTTAAGTATAACATAACAGTGGAAAACAACTTTGCTGAATAATAAAGTAGCAAAGGTTAGGGAACTTGCCACGTGTGTAGGTTAAACAATTACTATTCATGTTCACCCCAAGTCCTACACATACCATATGTATTGACAATACAAATTAGTTACACTAACATTACCTTTATGAGTTCCTTTATTACTCTTAGTATAACTACTAACTAAGTTTAAGTTTAAACAACATCACATCTTTCATGAACATTACTTTTTAGCTTTATTACAACTACTTAAATGATCATATCATTGCACCACATATACATTAACAACTTGATACAACATCCTAATACATGTCCAATATGTTATCATTAAGTTATACTAATACCCAAAGGGTTGCACTTGCATTCGTGCATCTGACGCCCTCCGATTGGCTCCAAATATACAATAGTCCTAAAGATGGCCATTTTAACTACTGTTACAGACCTCAAATTAAAAAACTTCAAGCATGAAAGTTGTAGGTCTACTCGTCCTCTTTCCGAATCATCTTGAATTACTTCAATCGGAGTTCTTATGAAAAAGATATGGCCGTTTTACTACAGGAGGTCAAAACTGCCCAACTAGGACACCTTTCCGGGGCGGGGCGCGGAACAGTGGTGCTGGGGCGCGAGCTACGGTGCAGGGGCGCGAGCTACATGCTGGGGCATGAGCTACCGGCCCATTTTGGCGCTGGGGCGCGAACCTTGGCGCCAGGGCGCGAAATTTGGCGCTGGGGCGTGAATTTTGACGCTGGGGCGCCGAAACTCACATAAACCAAACCAGAAAGACAGAGCAAAGCTACTGTCTAATTTATTTTTAACGGCCAATGACATCTAACAACATGTATAACTTCATGAAAACTACACATAAAAGTTATGAAGCATTTGTGTACGAATTTTACACAACTAAACAACAATAGCAGAGAACGAATTCTCTGAAAACACTGTGTTTTAAAAATACAGACTCCATTGAAGAAATATCTTGACACAGTAAAACAGGCCATCTCCATTCGATTCCTTGCTCTGCTTAATTTCTTACCCAATTACACACAAGTCTCAATTAACATAATCACGTACTAATTTTTATTAACTTTTAAAAAAATCATATTCATGCATATAAGTTTACTGTAAAAAAAACAATTCCTTTCGTGTATACGTAATTTATCATACTCTTACCTATACATTATTGAACATACAATCATCAACATATATGTTATCTACTACTAATACACATGATTTCATAATCAAATAATAAAACATTCGAATTCTAGAAAGTTTGTAAAGAACTTCGTCTTACAGTCAAATTGAGAACACAGAGACAATATAAATTCACATAAAATATATGACGTAAAATATCTATGGTTAAGTTATGTACATACCTTTTGTTTTAGACAATCTTTGTTAAATACTGATGACTTTCTTTTGCTATTTCTCTCTCTCAAATTCTCTGAAACTTTTCTTTTTCTCTGAAAACCTTTTTCTTAGACTAAGCAAAACTGGAACGTACACACTTAACAAATATGCGTCAAAATAAAACAAAACTGATATGGCAATAATAAGCCTATTTACTCTTATCAGTTACCAAACATATAACGTATAATCTTATAAATATAAAAATATTTTATTTATATATTTATTTTATTCTATTAGTAATATAATTTAAAATTAACAAGAATTTCAAAAGCCATAAGGCCTTGTTTGGCAAACCATTTATAAAATAAAAGATTAATATACTTACACCTTGTTTGGCAACACTAAATTAAAATTACATTAATTTAATTTAATAACTCTTTATAACATAGTTATTTGTCAAACTTTATGTAATAACAATTAAATAAATTACTTAATCACATAACTTAATCCACGTAACACATTAATTATTTAGCAAATAAATAATTAATTAATCACATTTATTACTTAGCAAATAAATAATTAACTAAATAAACTCAATCAAATTGAACAATTACTTATTCAATAATAAACATATCAAATAAATATTTATATAAATTAATAAATATTTATAACTTACATTTAAAAAATATGGAATGTTACATCATTCCCCTCATATAAGGATTCTGTCCATAGAATCACAACTCAAACAACACATTTGTTACATTCTTCCCTACTTACAAAGATTCTGTCCCCAAAATCGAAGACACAAATTAAACAAATAACTCAGGGTATTCTTTCAACATTTTCTCTTCGAGTTCCAACGTAGCTTCTTCAGGGTTGTGGTTTCTCCATATCACCTTCACAGAAGGTATCACTTTATTTCTGAGCACTTGTTCTTTCCTGTCGACTATCTGGATAGGAACCTCTTCATAAGACAAATCTTTCTCGAACTGCAACGGTTCGTACTCGATTACGTGCTTGTAATCGGGTTTATATGGTCGTAAAACCGAAATATAAAAAACAGTATGAATGTTTTCCAACTCTAGAGGTAGAGCTACCTCATAAGCTACCTCTCCAACTTTTCGCAGCACTTCAAAGGGTCCAATAAACTCGGGCTTAGTTTTCCCTTCTTACCGAAACGAATTTTTCCCTTCCAAGGAGAAACTTTTAGGAATACAAATGTTCCTACGTCGAATGCACGATCTTGTCTGTGTTGATCAGCATACTTTTTCTGTCTGTCTTGTGCTGCTACTAATCTTGTCCTGATGAGTTTAACAACGTCAGCAGTTTGTTTCACCAATATTGGTCCTAACAGTTGACGTTCACCAACTTCATCCCAGTACAATGGAGTTCTGCACTTTCTGCCGTATAACGCTTTGTAAGGCGGCATGCCGATGCTCGCGTGATAACTATTATTGTAGGCGAATTCCACCAACGGTAATTGCTCTTCCCAGCTTCCTTTGAAATCCATGACGCATGCTCTCAACATATCTTCCAATGTCTGGATCGTTCGTTCGCTTTGGCCATCTGTTTACGGATGATATGCCGTACTCATTCGCAACTGTGTTCCCATACATTCTTGTAGTCTCTTCCAGAAGTTTGATGTGAACCTCGGATCTCTGTCTTGACACAATTGACACTGGAACTCCATGTCTTGCAACGATCTCTTTAATAAATAGTTTTTCCAGCTGATCAAGATTGAATCTAATCTTTATTGGCAAAAAGTGTGCAGATTTTGTCAGTCTGTCTACTATTACCCAAATCGCATCGTATCCTTTCTTAGTAGTTGGAAGACCCACCACAAAATCCATCGTGATATGTTCCCACTTCCATTCCGGTATTTCAACGGTTGAAGTAATCCGCTAGGTCTTTGTTGTTCGACTTTTACTCTTTGACATGTCAAACATTTAGCCACGCATTCTGCAACATCCCTTTTCATATTCGGCCACCAAAAATATCAGCGTAAATCTTGATACATCTTAGTGCTTCCTGGATGAATCGAATATCTCGAGCTATGAACTTCGGTCAAGATTTTGTTTTTCAGTTCTGGTGTTGCTGGAACCCAGATTCTTCTCTCCGTAGTAATCCTTCAGTATCGACCTTGTATTTCGGATCGCTACTATCAACCATATTCTCTTTTATCTTTCCACATTCTTCATCTTGTAACTGAGCATTTTTCACCTTGTCCAGTAAAGTTGGACTTGCTTCTAGCTGAAGTCGGATTCCTGTGGAAATTTGATTTCCAGTTCTAACTTTGTCATTGTTGAAATGAGCTCCTCCTGAGTTGTTATCAGCATTAATTTCTCCCGACCTTTCCTACTTAAAGCATCTGCAACCACATTCGCTTTGCCCGGATGATAAAAGATCTCACAATCGTAATCCTTTATCAATTCCATCCATCTCCTCTGACGCATGTTTAGGTCCTTCTGATTGAAAATATACTTCAGACTCTTGTGGTCTGTGTAGATCTCACATTTCTCTCTATACAGATAATGTCTCCATATCTTGAGAGCAAATACCACTGCAGCCAATTCTAAATTGTAACAATCCAAAATTTTATTTATAATTTTAAATATTTATTGAATTAAATAAATATTTTTAATTGACGTGTTTGTTGTTTAGTAGATATTTATTGGATTATTTATTAGTAAGTAAATAATCCATGAGTTATAGAAATTAACTTAATTAAGATAAAAGAGTGAAGAATGTGATGATTTGATTATTTGAGTTGTGATTCTGTGGACAGAATCCTTGTAAGGAGGAAGGATGTAACGATCCGAAATTTCAAATTGTAATATTAAATATTTATTAATATATAAATATTTATTTGATGCGCTTATTATTGAAATTGATGAGAGAAATATTTTATTGATGTAATGGTTGCTAGTAAATATTTACTAATCTAAATTCATTAGATAATATTCTAAATTAAATTAATTTATAATTTAGAGAGTTATAATATAACATGAGATGTTATATTATTGTTTTAATTTAATAATTTAAGGTGGTATATTAAATTATTAAATAAAATTATAATGAGATTATAATTTTATGATATTTGGTCAAGTGAGAAATTTATTTAGTATGTGGTAATACTATTTAATTAGGATTGGATATGGAAATCCAAGTAAACAGTGCAGAACAATAAACTATATTATAAATAACTTATGAAAATAAATTAAAGGAGTTTTAAATTTGGTTTTACCAAACAAAGCCTTAGAGCTTTTGAAATTTTAATTTTAATCTTGTTTTGCTAAACAAGGCTTAAAGAATGATTAAGTCATTATTTTAATAGGTTTTACCAAACAAGGCCTTATGGCTTTTATGTTTAAAATAATAATAATAAAAAAAAACTGATAAGTATTTAGTAGCCTTGTTATATTATACGTCAGTTTTATTTTTATATTAGCGTCAGTTTTAGTTTACGTGAAAAAGGGTTTGGCCTAAGCCTAAGAAGAAGAGAGAGTTACAAAGAAGTTTGAGAGAGACATATTCTCTGAGAAATTGAAAAAGAGGTTATTATGAGAATCAAAGAAGGGAGAGAAGGATAATCAAGTCATTCTCATCATCTAGTTAAGCTTAAGGAGAAATTAAAAGGTAATATTATAGCCCTAGCTTTTAGTTATGTTTTATCGAAGTTTTTTTTCTCTTTAATTGGTTATGGTGCATGATTTGAGTAAAGAATTGGTTTATAAAGATTATTGAGTGTGTATAATCTGTTAACCATCATATATGATTGATACTTGTTTGTCAAATTCGTGAGAATTGGATTTGTTGGAAGAAATTATTAAAACATTGTTTATATTTATATGTTACGGCTTAGAAAGTACGAAATTTCATGATCAATAATTGCTATAATCTGCAATTTGATAATAGATGTTGTTAGTATGTTGAAAAACGAAAACAACCTAAGTTTAATGAGTCAAAACAGATGTAAAACGAATTCACAGTGAAGAATTTCGCTATGAATGTCAAAAGAAGAAGAAAGAAGAGAAATAGTGAAATTAAATGTTGTAATCTTTGATGTTTACGTTGTTTATATGGTTAGAAACGTGTTAGAAACATTAGATTATGTTTATGTAAACCTATTTACTCATTGGGTAGTTTGGTATGGTTGTTAGGAAGGAGTTTGGAGGCCTAATTTAGCTTTTCGTAGTGTTCTAGAGCTAAAATCTCATAATCGTAGCAGTGTAGCAGTGACCCCGCCCCGGCGGGCCCCCCTAGTGCAAAAAACCCCGCCCGGGGGGGGGGAGTTCTGTCAAGCCAAAATTTTGAAAAAAGAAAAACTGACCGGACGTAGTTTACTAAAATGAGTATAACTTTTTCATACGAACTCTGATTGATA
>CM029017.1:70892167-71014105 GCA_016801055.1 Panax notoginseng | reverse complement strand
ACAACTTTGATCTAATGGGTTATTCAGATGCTGACTTGCAGGTTGTCAAATAGATAGAAAAAGCACAAGCGGTGCCTGTATATTTTTGGGACAAAGTCTTATTTTATGGCACAGCAAGAAGCAAACGTCAGTCGCCCTATCCACTACTGAGGGTGAATATTTAGCAGCAGAAAGCTGTTGCTCTCAAATTTTGTGGATGCGTTAAACATTGTGCGACTTTGATATTATATGTGAAAATGTGCCCATATACTGTGATAATACAAGCACCATAGACATCTCTAAAAATCCAGTACTACATTCTCGCACAAAACACATAGAAGTACGCCACCATTTTCTTAGAGACAATGTGTCCAAAGGGTTAATAAGATTAATATTCATTCCCACTGAGCATCAACTAGCAGATATATTTACAAAACCTCTAGGGGAAAAACGATTCAGTAATCTAAGGAGAGAACTCGGAATGTGTCTAATACAGATATGAACCGACCATGTTAGACAGACAAATTATCGACGTATCTATATTGACCATAATTACGCCCATTAAAATCTATTCATATTCTCCTTCCCAAGGACGGCTTCACCACTTCCCATATCTAGATACCGTGTCTTATACATAAAGACCAGAAGTCGTATTCCTCTTTGTCTCAGACTCTTCAATCCATTCCATAATCTCAATCGACTCCACTCTTCTCTGCTACAATGAGAACAAGACGAGGCAAACAGCTTTGTGATGAATCGAAAGACGAAGTCTCACCTTCCTCCCCACCATCTCAACCAACGGTCACTCGAAAACTGGAGCAAAGGCCATCCTCTGTCACGATAATTTTTGGTGGCTCCTCCCCTACCGAATCCGAAGCCAATCTACCTTCCCCACCTCCAATCGGGGCATCGACCGGTCACAACGCCGTAAGCCCACTGACCCCTCACCTGGTTCACCTCCTATAACGGTAATACCTCTCTCCGTCTCCTTGCATGATGTGCCTGATAACTTTTTTAGAGGCCATAATTTCGAACTACGTTTTAAAACCTTTATCTGTCAAAAATTTTTGTCTGTGAAAAATTGATAGACATGTTCTACTATCAAAACTCCCCCCTTCATCGTCTCTTTGAGTCATGTGGTATGTCTTCCTTAAAAACCCCTCCCTCGGTAGCATACCCCAAATTAGTCCAGCAGTTTTATTTTACCAATCTTGAAAATAATGGCGATTACTACACCTCGTCTGTTAAAGGTAAATCCTTATTCTTCACCGCCATGGACTTAGGGAGTATACTGTCCATCCCATACACCGGTGACTGTCCCTTCACTCTCAAGGGGCCAATCTCTACTCCTCTGTCCCCCCTAGTACAACTTCGCATTGTGTTGGATGACCCAACAGTGTCCTCTGTCACCCTCCCTAAGACCACCGAAGTGTCTCCTCTTGCAATTGTTCTTCACAAACTGTTACGATATAATCTTCTCCCTCATCTCGGTGGTGGCGCTGATTTCACGTATCAGGATTTGGTCTTAGTAGCGTTAATTATGACCGGTCAACCTTTTAACTTCTCACTCATGATGCTAAAACACATGATTCACTATGTTAAACATTCCAAAAAGTGTCTGCCCTACAGTTGCTTCCTCACCACACTCTTTACCCACTTCCAAATTCCACTTGATGATGAAGGTTGTATCCACTTGACTGATTCTATCGATTCGAACTATCTCAAAGGGGCTCATATCACTCTGCTTAAAGGGAAATTCATTTGTCTGGTTCCAGAAATTCCCAAACCAATACCGCCTACTTCACTTCCTCCTTCCCCTAAAATTCTCACTATCCTTCACTCCATAGCAACCAATCAAGCCCAACTCACTTCTGATGTCAAAGATATTCAACTCCGTCTCTCCGTACTTGAAGAAGGCAAACTTCCCATTCATTATGATGATCTTACTACTATGTTTCGTAATATGGAAGATGAGTTCATAGATCTTCAGGGCGGTTTCGAGTTGCACACTCGGGCAATGGTTGAAGCCCTACAACGGAAGATGAACCGCAACGACTGTCAATTGAGTATTGAGCTAAAGTTCCTCAGCAACCAAGTTGGAACTCTGGGACGCTTTATCGAGCGCCGCATGAATGATCTTAGTGAGGAGCTGCAAGCAGACCAAGTCCAAGCACGCATACCCGAATGGCCCCAATGCAATTGGATGGCCGAATATCAAAGAGACTTTCTGGACCTGCCGTTACCTCCGCCTACCTTCATTGCTCGACCCCCCAGATTTTCCAATACAATGTCCCTGGAAGAGATCATGCACAGCAGGCTTCACCGACCCTATTCCACCGCCCGCGAAGCAAATCATGTTAATCTTGAGGAGGCCGATGCTTAGCTGCACTTTCCCTTTTGGCATTTCAGACACTCCTTTTTGATTGATGCCAAAGGGGGAGAAAACTTATGCTTGTTTTTTTGGTTTTTCCCTTTCCCTGCTCCCAAAGACAATTTTCTAATTTTTTTTATAACCTGTGCTGTTAAGACTATGGTTTAAAATTGTTGATGGATGATGGCTTAATCGTTTCCTAAACATATTATGGACTAACCAGAAAATGCAGGGCTATTTTGAACTTGTCAGGAAACAGGGTTGTCCAAACACTGCAAATATGCAGCTAACAGAATACACAAATTAAGGGGGAGTTGTACCTCTCTTGAAATGCGTGGTTTTAGGGGGAGCCATAATCATTATGTTGTCATCATCAAAAAGGGGGAGAATGTTGACTTATGTCACACCCTATGTTTTGATGATGACCATAATTACTTACTAATCATGTCTTATAACATTTCAGGAACATCAAGGAGGAAAGTCCAAAGTCAAGATGTCTTTGAAGAAAGAAAAGCTAAATTGAGTCCTAGGAATATATGTAAGATCCTAGCACTTATTACTTTCCAAATAAGGCTTAGGACATGCATTGCATATACGTCCATATTCATAATTGGTGTCACATGATAAATTATCTAGCACATAATATGCATGACCATTATTTGCTCAACACTTGCTAAGGAATCAAATACTGTTCGGCAGAACAAAAAGATTGATTAAATTAAATTACCCTTAGTTATGCAAAAATCCAAAGTTCAAGGTCCCATGATTAAAGGAATTCAATTGGGTGTCATCAACGGTTCAATACATATGGACACCAGCCAGCAGGTAAATTATGGTAAGCATAAATCATGACATCAGATATCTTGCATCATAAATCATGCTGCATAGATTGCGTCATAGATCAAGGGTCTTAATTTTAGAAAATTAATTAAGGTAACTAGTTGATTGCATATATTACCACATACTGCAGAAATCATATATCATTATCTCGTCCCACGTTTTTAAACAACTTAAGTGGCTAACAGACCAATGCATGTCAAGATATATGGAAACATGCCAGCACATATAAAGATAATGACTGTCATTGTGCAATTGAGATTATACGAAATATGCATCAAGTCTTTCCCATACGCATTACATGAATCATGAGCCATGTTTTGGGAAATCTAATTGGTTGGGTCTAATGGTCCAATACATATATAGAAACTAGCGTGTCAATATATTTGGTGCTAATTTCTGGACTTCTAGAAATTGGGACAGGCCATAAAATCAATTAGTCTTAAAAGTATTGACAGCATGATCAAACTGAATATATCATGATTTGTGCTAAATGTTTTAAACGAGCAAAATTACAGAATCAAATCTGTGCAACAGACATACTCTTGATGAGGTGTATATAAACAGAACTCGCTAACAGTTTTTGATCACGAAATACATACACAAAAAATAATAGCACACAAGCTGCGAGATATTTTTCATTGAGATAAATATTGATTGCATTAAGAATAGAGTTGCAGTTTCGAATACATTCTGGTAATATCTTTCTTGCATATCATTTCATACTAGAGCCTTGAGTTGGTAAGTAATATATAGCTTGATCATTAGACCTCTAGTATTGTATTTTTAATTGTTATATCTAAATCTATATTGTATTGGGTTATCTTGTTTGGGTTGATAATTTATTACAGTCAAGTTCAAGGAAAGCATAGGTGCTTAAGGGTGCATAGGTTCACAAGGAACAAAGGTGTTCAAATTTGATAGAACTTGTATTGTAATTGGAAAAGTTGAATAAAAGTGAGTCTCCAATACTAGTTGGTATTGGACGTGGATTAGGCTACTATTCTAGAGGGTAGTAGGTGAACCACGTAAAAATTCTGGTGTATGTGTGATTGCATTCTATACTCGAATATTCTGTTATTTATCCAACAACCTGCATTCTATTCATATCAGTAATCCAGCTTGTTGCATTATACACTCACGGAATTTTTGACAAGAAACAAAAATTGGACATAGTTTGTGCCTACACTTATTTATCCCCCCCTTCTAAGTGTACCTATTTAAATTTTAGATGTGTTTACCACTCAAGGTCTCCAGGACATGATACACAGGGTTGTTGGTCCTTAAAACATAAGATTCAAAATCTGATCGAAAGTGGCAGTATTGTGGTCGAACAACCTGACCAACAAAATGTCAACACCAACCTTCCGTTGCGGCATGATACAGAAGAATAAACATGGTCAGGTCAGAAAGTGCTGAAATGTATCCAATTCGTAAGTACATACGAAGGATGGAGGAATACCCCCAAAGGCACAAAACAAATGTTCTGGAGTGGGAAAACTCGTAGGAGGGTATGCCAGTAATGCAAAAATTAGAGGCGATCCAGAATCAAGTAAATCTGCTGGCTAAGCTGATAGTGCGCCAACATCAGGAAACGAGGCAGTTTTTCACTCAACTATCAGAAAGCCAAGAGAAAAAGGAGGTTAATCACAATACAAGCCCATATCTGTCCATTATGAGCCAGCTAAATAAAGAAGATCAAAGCAGGCTGAAAGTACAAGAAAAGGGGGATGATAAATGTACTAAAAGATCTCGTCAGCGGAAAAATCGCTCAAAGGAATGCGAATTCTCAAAGATGAAAGATCAAACAACCTCCAAAAGACTCTGAAAATTCACCCCTCTGAGCAAATCAAATGAAGAAATGCTACACTTTTTGATAAGCAAAGGAAGGATTACTGAGTTGCTGCCTCCTATAAATCCCAAGATAAAGAGTTATGATTCCACCAAGATATGTCTCTACCATTCTAACGCACTTAGACATATGACTGAAGAATATTGGTCTTTGCGACATAAAATCCAGGATCTCATTGAAAATGGAGAGCTGGAGGTAGAATTTCCCATGACCAAAAAAGGCGAAAAAGAAATAAAAAGCTTAAGATGTCAATTCGAGACAGGCAGTTCAAATGAGGTGAAGGCTATGAGCGACAATTCTACCAGAACACAAGGTGGACTGATCCTAATGCAAGTAATGACAGAGGAGACAAAGGCATCCCAAAAGAGATTCCTCCGCCAACATCAAACGTCCTGTGGTCCAAATATAACAACCAGGTTCCTGATTTTATCACCTTGGATGATGCGGAGGAAATACTAATCCTTTCCAAGGAAGAAAAAGCCAAAAAGGAAAGTTCCTTGCAAGAAATGCAATAACAATTCGAGAGAGATTTCATGGTTGAATCCTTTCAAACCCAAGAAAAAGGTGAAGGAACAAATGAAGGAAAAGGTGGTGAGGTTATCGGGGAAACCAACTCATTAAAGAATTAGGAGTTCATACCTTTTTACGATGCGTCCAGTTCAAGCGTCCCTGAGGAATGTACTGAATCAGGAAGCGATCAAGTTATGGCCATAAGTGAAGACATTCAGAACCAAGTTGTAACATCTATCGCGAGCCTTGAAGGCAACATAACCACTGACAACTGGACTATCAGGCCTCAACTAGCCAAGAAGATGTAGATCCAGGGGATAAAGTTGTGAGTTCCAGAAGATGTTGGGACGGTATCACTTTCTTCGTAGTATACCTTTTATTTACCATGCATGTAAATAAAGAGAAAAAAAAACAAAAAAAAGAGAGAAAAAGAAAAAAAAATAAAAATAAAAAAAACAAAAAATAAAAAAAAAAACAAAAAAAAACAAAAAACAAAAAACAAAAAACAAAAACAAAAACATCTCTACACCCTTCTCACCACTTACCCCTTTGAACCTTTTCAAACCAAAGCTTGAACTACGAAAGCCCTGATCTCCTCTTCAATAGGAGTACGTAGGTAGCCATCAATGGTGCGGTCAAACCAAACAAAAACCCAAAAAACCCAAACAAACACTTCTCAAACAAAAACCCAAACAAACACTTCTCAAACCGTCTATCTTATCAAACAGGAACTACGTCGACCTAATCTCCCACATACACAGGAGTACGTAGGTAGCCATCAGTGGTGCGGTAAAACCCTCAAAAGAAATATCCAAACCCAAGCATCAATCCCAAGTCTACGCCCAAGAACAACCCTCCAAGTCAGCAGCCCATGTTGAGAAGACCCAACAACACTTCAATGCCATTCCGTCAAATCTGGCATAAATCCCAAAAAGGAAGAAATAGCGATACACTAAGACAACCACCAGCGAGGAATTTCAAAGATCCGACACCCTCAATCACAAGGCTTCATCAAATTAGAAGAAAATCATCAACGCCGATTGCGAGAACAAGTCAGTAACAATGATTGAGGGCATCAAAGCCCAAATTAACTACATGTTCACCATCTGGTACAGAAGTAAAAGCCTCATTGTGATCTCGGCATCTTATCAACTCATATGTCAAAGTAACTATCCCAGATAACAAGCAAAGCTGGGGCAATTTCAAAATTGGCGACAACCCGATATTGGAACTCGTACAACAAGACTGGGGCAATCTCAGGAACAACAAAAACTCAACACTAGGGAATTTATCAACCATACTAAAGAGGAAAATGCGCCAGTCAACATCATCAGCATGGTACATCATCATCAGAGCTTCCCACACATCATCTCAGTGACGATTCAGATATTACTCAATTACGACTTCATCAACAAAAAAAGTTTTTCATATGAACCCCCGGCATCAACCTGCGAAAGGACTGGGGCATTGTCCACTTCCAAGAAATGGAAGGAGCTTAAGGCGGGATCAAGCCTCTCAGCAAAAGAAAGGGAGAACTCCTAAAATAAATCATGGCGACTTTAGCTTTCCCCTACAAAAGAAGGGGAAAATTCTCAAAAAAGTTCTTAACTCCGGAGCAGAAGGCCAACGACGAAAGGTCTAGCGAAAGAAATCTACACCATCAAACATGTTAACCTGCATCAAGTCCTCATCAGTTGAGGCCTCTACACTGAAGTTCTAATCTAGGCAGCGAAAGAACAAGTTGCAACCCACAGGGATGTCAGCGGAATTCAGGTCATCAGTTCAACCAGATTGCGAATCAAGCGCTCAAGAAAATGGGGCACAAGCACCCAACAACGAAAGGAAACTCCAAATCACCTCAAAAGGGGTGAGACATCTGGTGGTTGTCATCAACCTAGAGTAACATCAGGTGAAGTCTAGTGAAATAATTTGTGGAATATTACTTCAGCGAAGGTATCGAAAGATCTGGTATTCTAAACCATTGGCATCCAGTGCAACATCAAGATAGTTCAACGATGAAACCTTCGTATGCCACCATTCGAGTGGGAACCAAAATAGTTTGGCGATCAGCAGGGTAGGCACCGTTGAAAACTATCAGCGTATACATCGAGAAGGTCTGGTGATTTTAGAACGTCATCCCCATTAGAGATGTAGAAAACATCTCAACTTATCTTCATCAAACAATCATCGGCGACACCGACAAAAAGCCAAACCGTTAGAGTCAACACCAGCATAGGCATCAGCAATGATCGGTAAAGGTAAAGCGATTTGCGAAAACATTTTAAACATTCATTATAACATTCATTACATTGCGATTTGCGAAATGCGATATGCGAAATATGATGTGCGAGTTGCGATGTACGAATTGCGAAGTGCGATTGGCCAAATACAAAAAACGAAGTGCGAAATACGATGTGCGATTTGTGAACTGCGATTTGTGAAAATATTTTAACGTTCATCATAACATTCATTACATTGCAATTTGCATCATTGAAAATACCTTGTCATATTTCAAGTTTCTACTAATCTTTATCATGTCCATTCCATTGCATTGCATGAACATGATAAAGAGGGGCATCTGTAGACACTCAAAAAAAAATTTCATGTAACTAACAATGAAGGAGGGCAAAAACATCTTTTTTTACACTCTAGAGATAACCCTAGAGGATGACAACATCAATTCCAACCCCAGAGATAGCCCTATGATATCCAGTTTCTAAACTCAAGAGGTCAAGCCAACCTCAGAGATAATCCTGAGGACATTCAGAGTCAACAGCGTGACAACCTCAGAGATAACCCTGAGAAAATACTACTACAACTGTGCGAAAATCGGAGATAACCCCAGGAGGGGCAAAATAGTTATTTTGCAAACTCAACTTCAGCTCACATCAAATCAACTCATTTCAACTCAAATTACTTCAATAGAAGTCCCACAAGAACCATATCTTAACTTTCGAGCATAAACTACGCAAAACAACTAAACAGACTACCAGACAAAAACCTGGGAATGCCATTTCGGTCATGGACCCATCTTCTTGGAGTCAAAAAAGGGAAAATTCTATGTCATTATGTAGCTCTCGGAAAGAACTTTCTGGAATGGTATGGCACGCTTCCATTGGACTCCCGGATTGAAAGTTATGAACGACTGAGCGAACAGCGCGTTGTCCAATTGTGCGTACTTTGACACAATGGGACCCACATCCTGGGCATCCCGGGCAGCCACAGGTAGACCTGCGGCTCCTCCTTCTATAAATAGAGGGCTTGGGGTGGCCATAATTGCAAGGGAAACGGCGAGGAAGCCCTGTCCAATTTGCTTTGTACACACCATAAATTGAATGCTTTCTCATTTTAAACACTTGTGAGCTCACATATAGCTACTCTTGTACCGGCAGGAGCCGAGTTTCATCCACTTTAAAGATATAGAAGTCTTCTTTGGCAGCCCACTGTATGCCTTCTCACACACTTTAAAGCCTTTCTCTTCATCTTTGCACACACCCTTTTTCACATTGAGAGTCGTGTTGCGTGTGTTTGCCTGGACTTCGGTCCGTGCTTTTATTTCAGCTTGTATATACATAAATATATATATATATATATATATATATATATATATATATATATGGACTAACATTATCGAGTTATGCCTCGATAAAGCCTAGACTTCGGTCTGGAGCGTTTATTTGTTTTTATCTATATATATACTTATATATATATGAACTGTGTGTCGAACTTTGTTCGATGAGCCTAGACTTCGGTCTGGAGCATTTACTGTTTTAGTATATATATATATATATATATATATATATATATATATATATATATATATATATATATATATATTGTCCCACCTGGAGTTTTCTTCGTGGTGGTTGATCGCTTTTACAGCTTTCTTTACATTTCGTCCCGCCTGGAGTTTCCTCCGTGGTAGTTGATAGCTTTTACAGCTTTATTTACATTTTTGATCCCCCATGGAGGTGCTTCGTGGTTGGTGATCATATCTGTATATATATATTTACAACTATATATATATATATATATATATATATATATATACATGCTGACTGCTTTTATACAAATTACAGCATCATGTGAGCCTAGGAATCATGTGATCACAGAATCAGTCTATTGGATCTAGATTCGGTTCCCGTGATGAACATTTTCAGCTGTAAGCAGCTTGTAAATTTATCTGCAGTGTCTGAATTTTCTTAGATGGCTTTCATACCCACGAGGAAGTCAGCATTATTTTGTACATTATTTTCTTATAGATGCTTCGCATCTCAAAAATTAAAAGTAATCCAGTCGAACACTTAATAAAATGGAAGTGTAAAAGGTCTCAATTACTATTGAGCATCATGGTTAAAAAAAACCTCTTTTATAAATCATCACTGTCATATCTTGCTAAAAACTGAATTTTTACATAAATTCAAACCATGTGTATATAGGTGCGAACGAGGCCTCGCACTACTTCCAAATAACAACCCATTGACCGACACACACATACATATATTTAGATAACAGTTTCTTGAAAAGTGGCGGTCACCGTGGTAACACGGATGTTGGGGGGTGCTTAACACCTTCCCTCCGCATAATCAAGTCCCCGGACCATAATGAATCTCGGTTTCACCGACCAGTTTAGCAGTGTCATATCACTGGGTCAATGTGCAAACCTTTTCTCGGTTGTGTTGATACAACCATTTAAAAAACCAACTGGCGACTCTTAATAGTCCATCGTCGACATGATACATGTCGGACCTTTTTCACTTATTTTTTCAAATAAATCTCACCTAAAATGAGAATACCAAAGAACAAGTAACGAAAAGGGACAACGAAAAATCTCGATGTCGACAAATATATAGTTTTTATGTCACATTCTTAGCAAGTTAATTTAATGAAATTCATAAATCAAATTAACATTTGTCATGTAATTATAAAATCCATTATAAATTATAATTTTATTTAACAACTATATGTTAAGAAAAGGATTAAAATAAATTAAAAAGTGTTAAAAGGTAGCAAACCAAACAAGGCCTTGTGGCTCTTGGTTGTTGTAACAGATAAGACTCTTAGTTGTTTTAACTGATGGAGCCTTATAATTGTACACTTAATATTATATCAGTTTAGTATTATACATATATTTCCTAAGTCTAAAAGCAAGAAGGAATAATACAGAGAAGTGAGGAATTGAAAGAATTGAGAGACAAGGTTGAGAATCAAAGAAGGAGAAGAAAAAGGGTAATCATCTTGTTAATCATCTATTCCAAGAATCAAAGAGGTAATAACCTATTCTACAAACTCTAGTATATGTGTTCTTGGAGTTTTCTTTTGAAACTTGGATTTTATTGGATGATTTGATAAAATAGATGTTATATATGTTGGTAGATGATTATAATCTGTATATCTTTTCTAGAAATGATTTTCAAAAATCAAAATACATGGAAACATGTTTAGGATGAAGAACATGGTTATGTGATAACATATGTATTTTGGCTTACTTTGAGACCAAATTTTGTAATTGCATCACGTGTTAATATGTAAATTGGCAATGGTTTGTGTTAATACATTCAAATATGAAAATAATGCAATTAGAATGAATCGATTTGGTTGTATAACGAATTCATAGTGTATAATTTCGTAAAGATGTTAAAATATGGGATTTTGTGTAAACTTGGAATTTGAGAGTTCTAAATTGGTTGCTAAGTGATTTTGGTTGTTGTAATAGTTATGCATATATGTTATGTGATTCTGATAAGGTTTATAATGTAGGGGTTAATACATGTTGTTGTGGAATTGAAGGAATTGGAGTTTTGGGTTAAAGAATAGTGTTGACGCTGACTGCAGGGTTCATGTCTACACACCAACACAACTGTGTAGGTGCTAAGGCAAGGAACGGTGCAGTTGCGCCCCAGCGCAGCTGCGCTACTGCCAAGACAAGGAACGGCGCAGCTGCACCCTCCCCTAACAGAATCTTTTTTATGTCTTTTATTTTTAGTGTAACATTCCAGAATTTTAATTATAATATTAAATATTTATTGAGTTATATAAATATTTAATAGAGTTGTTTATCGTTGAATAAACATTTGTTTAATTGATTTAATTTTATTTGGTTAATTATTTGTTAAATAAATAATTAATAAATTAAGAAAATTATTATTATATTGATATTTCAATTTAATGGTTAATTATTTGTATTGAGTTATGTGATTAAATGATTTAGTTAATTAATTGTTATTTGAATTAATTAAATTAAATATGAAAGCTTGATTAAATAAAGTGTGACAACTAAATATATTATAAGGAGTTATTAAAATAAATTAAAGTAGTTTAATTTAGTTTTATCCAAACAAGGTTCAAGGATATTAAGTGTTTAATTTTTAAATAGTTTTTGCCAAACAAGGCCCTATGGCTTTTGGAATTCTTTTAATTTTGAATTATATAAATAAAATAAATAAATTAAAATAATAAATATAATACAATTATAATATATACGTTAGTTTTTGTAACTGTTATTTTATTAAATGGGCGTATTAAGATTATCAGTTTATTTCCTACGCTTGTTGTCTATCAGTTAAGTTTACGCATTATAGCTATCAGTGTTTTCATTCTAGTTGCTAAGACTAAGAGAATTACAGAGAGAATTGAGAGAGTTGAGAGTGAAACCTGAGAAAATTGTCTACAATTGCAAGGTTATACAAGCTAACTTGAAGGTATGTTCACAACTTTTATATTATAAGTGTTTATGAGTATCACGGCAAAGTTTTGTTATGCTCTGTGAATTCTATTTCTTTCGAATTGTTGTTATGTAACTAAGTTATGGTGGTTATATGTGATATAATTCTAGAGTTTATGTTTAAACAAGAAATTTGTATGCTAAATTCGTTGATAGTAGGAAGAAAATAATGTCAGTTTATGTATTTTTCATATGGTTCATGAAAAGTACCAATTTTAGTGGTCAAATTGTATGTAAAACTGTAAATTGAGTCTGGTATATGTTAGTTCATTAAGAAACGAGCATAACGTAATTTCAATGAAGTGATTTAGCCAAGTATTGAAGTCACAGTGATGATTTTTGGGATGAATATCAAAAATAGAGTTTTATATGAAAAACATGGAATTTGAGAAATTAAACTAGCTTAAGTTGTTAAATTATTCTATATTGATATATATGTGAGGAAACATGTTTGTGATAGTTCTATACCATTTGTACGTGTTATTATCACTGTTTGGTGGGTGAAATTCGTGTTAGTTGGCTTATAAAAAGTGTCGTAACCATGTTCTGCAAAACTGGAATCTGTGTGTAGCGCGACCGCGCAGCCCCTTGGTGCGGCCAAGCGGTAAACCAGTATAAAACTGGCACAGCCGCGCCAGTGCCATGTCTCAGACAGTGCAGTCTGCTAATTCTGCAGACTTTGGTCGTTCAATGTAACTTAGCTTAATGTTAGGTTAATATGAGAACTATGTAATAACAAGGTTAAACAAAATTGTGTTATGTGGATTGTAAATTCAAAGTTGTAAAAATGATTTATAAGTCATGAACGTGTTATGTTATAACTTAGCTTATACAATGAAGGTTAGTTAAGTATTGCGATGTTAACACTCAGGAATTCTAAAATGTAAATGGTAGCATAAGACTTGTGCTAAAATGATAAGTTTAGCTAGAAATGTACATGTTGTGGTATGTTAGCATATCTAATAGGTATTGTGGTTTTAAACCTATGTGTAGGTGAACGCGAGTTTAATATTATATCTTACGCTCGAGGCAAGTTTCTAAACTTCTCTTTTACATTGAGCAAGTTTTCTAACTCTACACTTTCGTTCAGTTAGTTCTATTATTACATTATATAATTTCATTCTTTTGATTGAGCAAGTTTCTTGTATCTAGTTATTTATGATGACGCAAGTTCTAAAATCTCATCTATTACATTAAGCATGTTTTAATTCTAAATCATTGGAATTCTAATCATTGTTGACTTACTCTAACTTGTTTATAGTTAAACAAGTTTCTTTAGTTTATTCTTTTATAATAAATGTTTCTTGAACCTTAATTCCTTATGTTGAATGGTTCAATCACTTTGTATATTTTATTACCATGTGGAGTAAGCATTATTTCCAGCTAGCTATCAACTAATGCATGTTCGGTAACTAAAATTCAAATTTGACAAGATTACAGATCTAGCTTATTATTGTTCAAGCCAAGGTTTATCATTTCTTTATTTTGATCAATACTTATGCTCTCTAGTTATTTCAAGCATGAGTCTAGAATATAGTCAGTTCACCTATGATTCTCAAATGTTCTAAGTTATGTTGTTATTAAACAACTATTGTGTTATCAAGCATTGTTGATTCAACTAGTTCCCTAGTTGATGATCGTTAAACTTCAAATTACCCTTGAAAGCTTATCCAAACCAAACTTTCTTTGGTGTGAACTTGTACTCTAAATACTGAGATGAACAACCCTATTTTTAGGGATTTTACGCTTAGTGTTGAAATGTTTGTGCACAATACATTGTACGAAGGATTGATCCCCATAAATACGTGGAGTCCTTATAGTCATATGACTGTTAAAGTTAAAGTTGAAAGATTACTTATAATTGTGGACATAGTTCGTGATCATTAGACCCTCAGTAGTATATTTCATAATGATAATAGAACATATCATTCAGTTCTATTGAGCCTATTATTTGGCAAATGTTGTAAAGTTATTTATTCTTATTTCAAGTGAGTTTTGTTTGCTGACTCTTGCGTATTTATATACTTATTGCAGCTAAGGTCGAGAAGGTAAATGAACCTACAACTAGCAAAGGAAAGAGAAAAATGTACAAGTGATGAAGACTTGTAATTTTGTTTTATCGTTATGATGATAGACTTTTAATAATGATATGATGTAATAATTTAATTTCTGCATTTGAATGATTGTAATTAAAGGTTAGATAACCTGGGAGATAATTTATTAACGTAATCCTGTATGGGAAGGTTTTATTATTCAATTATATTATGATTGGGTAGTTAGATATGAATGTTTTGATTAAGTGAACACCAAATCTTGTGGAAATGAAGTACCCAGATTTGGGGGTGTCACAAGTTAGTATCAAAGCTTTAGGTTATGAACCTTAGGTGGGGAAAAGCCTTAGGAAGTAACCTTTGAAAAGATAGTGATGATAAACCCTTATCGAGTTTTAAGGAAGAAGTAATAAAACACTTATGTGCTTATGTGTTTATAACTTATGTGCTCGTGAGTGTCGAGTAGTAATGATTAATAATGAAAACTTTAAATTTTGTTGTCAGGATGACTAATGTCGGAGAATCCAGTCAGGCTAGGGAAGAGGGACCTCATATGCCTATAGAGGAGGAGCCTTGCGATATTCAAGTTGCTTGGGAACAACTACTGCCACGGGAGTCAGCCCCGTTGGTTACAGTGGTTGAAGATGAGGATGATGATGTGGAGACGGATGAGGAGGATCCCGTTGAGTTGCCACAGGAGAATGTGGACGAAGAGGAAGAGACTCCACTAACCTTGATAGCTGCTCGTATGTACGATGAAGTCTACGACCGTAACGTGGAACTTCAGGATATAGTCGAGGAATTGCAAGAGATAGTAGCTGAGCAACAGACTGTAATGACACAGAAAGACGACGAGATCCAGGATCGTGAGGAACGGTGGACTAATGTCGAGGAGAAGCTAGTACAAACTGAAGGAGAGAAAGAACAGCTGATCGAGGTGATCGCTGAACTAAAGAACAAACTAAAGGAAGAAACTACTAAGAGGGTAAGAGTCGAAGACGCATATGAGGAAGCGTTTCAATGAGCCGGGATAGTAGTGAAGGACGCACAAGAAAAGAGAATGAAGATGGAAGAAATGAATAGAGTGTTCAACGTCGTGGTTAATCGAGCTCAGGATCGGGTCATGGGTTATCCGATTCAGTTCGAGACGCTGCCATCATACGTATTAGATCGCAGAACAATGTTCCGGATCATGGAGGAAGAACGTAGTAAGGCTAAGCAATATCTTAGTAGGACATCATAGTTGTTATGCGATTAATAAATGTTAAATAAATTGTAAATCCCAAGTGTTATATAACCGATGGGATATGATGATGATGTTGTCCTGAAACGTTTGTAGTTCAGGAAAGTAATGTAAATAGCAATGATGCTATTGTTTTATATTTTTAAAGAGATTATGAATAAATAAAAGTTATTATTTCATTCAAAGTGTTATGTGTTATGTGGCTATTTCTTTTGTGGAGGAAAGTTAAGTAGAAATTACTTAAAAGAGTTGAATAATAATCTAATGAGTGTATTTTTAACAGAAAATGCCTCCCAAATGTCAACCACCACGACAGAGAACCACAGATGGAACCAATAACGACAATGTTGATGTTAACCCCGTTCAACAACTAGTGATGCTACTGACAGGAGCGTTGCAGAATCAACCACGGAACCAAGGTACAATGTTTAAGGATTTCAAGGCAGTTGGACCACCTGAATTCCGTGGGTCCATGAATCCAGTCGAGGCACAAACCTGGATTATTGTGACAACCGAGATTTTTGTAAATTAAATTAAATATTTATTAAATTGAATAAATATTTTTCGATGAATTAATTATTAGATTAAATAATTAATTAATGAAATTATGGTAGATTAATGTAATTATATGTGTTATATTTATTAAATTGATGTGGAGAATATTGATTATTCAAGTATGTATTTATGTGAGCTTATTGAATTAAAAGAAATAATTAATAAGCCTAATATTATTTTAATTAATTTAATAATTAATTAGAGATCTAATAATTTGACATTATTAATAAATGAGAATTTGATTATTTGATTATGTGAATTAATGAGAAATAATCATATTTTATTTAAATTAAATTAAATAAGATATTTGATTTATGTTATAATTGGATGTGACATTATTAAACTATAGTATAGGGGATTGATTAAAATAAATAGAAGTAATAATTAAATGGTAGCCAAACATGGTTTTTGGGAAGTTAAGAGCAGTTACCCATGATTGGGTAACTGACCTCAACGCGTCAGTTCTTTTCCAGTATTATAAACATCTTATTCTTCTTCATTTTTTTTAAGTTTGGCTTAGCATCACAGAAAGAGATTGAGAAATTTTTGGGGAGATTGTGAGTGTGTGATTGAACAAGAGTTGAGAAGGAATTCATCTCCTACTAATCACACTTTACACTTTGGGTAAATTCTTCAACCCATTATTATTATGTTATTAAAATTTTTATATTATATGGCTTTCAAAATTTTGTAAAGTCTCTATAAATGAGAAATTGTGTTGTTATATAGATATATGAATATGTTTGAGTTTTACGGCATAAAATTTATATGTTCTGTGAATTCTTGTTCCGAATTAGGCCATACAACTGAATTATGATAATTATAGGTGGTTGTATTGTTATAACTAGCATGAACATGAACATGAACGAAATTGGTTTTACAGTAAAGATAAGCAGGAGCATGGCTTGGTAATAAATGAGTAATTGACTGTTAGCTAAACGTGGAATTTAACGTTGAGTATATTGATTTGTTATGAAATTCAGATAATCGTAGTCTCAAGGAATCAAAATTGGTTTATAAACTGTGATTATCGTGTTCACAGTGTCTAGAAGTATAAAAATGGACTTTTTGGGTTTAAAATATGGTTTTCAAGGAATTAAGTTTTCTGTGATTGTTGTTTAGTGGTTTAAATTAGTATATGCATGTTGGGTAATATGTATATGAGTTATTTATATAAGTTATGCATGTTAATTTAGAAATTAGTTGTTTTGTTCTCCGATGGTTGGGTTCTGCAAGTTTCGGCGCCCTAGTGCCAAAAATAGAGCCCCAGTGCCAAATTTCGCGCACCGGTGCCACTGGCTAGCTTAGAATTCGCGCCCTAGCGCTGGAATTCGCGCCCTAGCGCCACTGTCTCGCGCCCCAGCGCTGGAAAAGTGGTCTGGGTTGGACAGTTTTGACCTCCTATAGTAAAATAGCCATATCTTTTTCATACGAACTCTGATTGAGGTTATTCAAGATGATCCGGAACGAGGACGAATAGACCTACAACTTTCGTTCTTTAAGTTTTTCAATTTGAGGTTATTAGGATGGGTCAAAATGGTCATTTTTAGGACTATTGTGTTTTCGGAGGCAATCGGAGGGCGTCGGGCATGCGCATATGCATGCGTAGTGCTCCTGACCAAAAAAGATGATGTCCTAAGTTATAAAACATGAATTTTAGTAAATTTAGTGATACTTAACATTAATAAATAATGTGTTAGATAAGTTATAGAAGCATAGTAAGCATACACAAGAGAGGCAAATCGGGCGTGTGACGAATGAAGGTCGAAACGTCATGCCAAGTGTTAATGAACTTAAAAAGTATTTCAATTCAATTGAAATGAATATTATAATATATGGAGTGGATTTAATATAAAGCCAATAAGTAGTCCTAGCAAGACTTGAGCACTTGAATGAACTGCGAATATGAAATACATTGAGATATATGTTGAAAGTTAACACAATTAAGTTGAACATTATATATTTATTAATAGGAAAGATTATGAGACGTAGAGTAGAGTTTACATTACAATTACTATGTGTTGTTATGTGACTAATATTTGATGTGTATGATTATATAATTGCGTAGGGCATGTGAAGTACAGATAGCTGTAAGCTGTTAAACTGTTATTGGTAAACAACGATCAAGGCAAGTCTTTCGGTTCCTATTTTCTACGTGGACTTGATGAACTGTTTTAAATTACATGATATATTATATATATGTTGAAATAATGAAATGTTAAAGTCAATATATGACTGCATTTTTTTGGCTAAAGAATGATGATTGAGTAAGGAACTCAATCTTGATATTTGCTATGTGAATTAAAAGCATGCATGCCATGTTACTTTAATGAGATGTATATCGAGTATGTTATTATGTGCTATGTGATGCATGAAAACTATTAGATTTCGCTGGGCTATCGAGCTCACTCTTTCAAATAACCACTTTTGCAGGTCAAGGAATTAAGGTAAGGATATGTGCTAAGTGAGTTATAGAGAACTATATTCACGAAGATTACTTATGTTTTATAAGAAATGTATGTAATATTTTGAATGTAAATGTTGTTGAGTTGTACATTGAGCTATCTAGTGTATATGGATATCTATATATGATGTAAGACTTTGTATAGTTAGTTTATTTTAGCGATTCATGATATATATTGGAATCGAAGAGATGTAATATAAATGTTGCGATTTTGGGCAATAAAGAAGGAAATGTACAAAAGTTTTAAATATTCCGCAATTTTTAGTGATTTTTAATATCGAATAATGATGTAAAATTAGAGGTTGACTGTTTGGTTAACGACCGAAGTCGAGATTTAAATTGTATTGATTTTGGGGTCGTTACAGTTGGTATCAGAGCCGATAGGTTAGAAACCTTAGGTAAGAGTACCTTAGGCTATAACCTTAGAGAAGAGAGATGAAGATAGTGAATGAATAAGCTCAAATAGAGTTTGAACAATAAGAAGTAATTTAAGAAATTTTTAAAGAAGGGATTAAAACTTGCGTGAAAAGATTCAAAGAAGAATCTCGTAGAATTATAAGGAATATGAATGTGGGGTTACCCAACTCTAATAATAATGATGTAAGGTGATAATAAATTGACAATTTCTATAAAAAGAGAGTGATAAAGAAGTTAAGAATATAGAGTTATATTTAAGTATGGTACAATTGTACTCTTTAGTAGTTGATGTATGGTGTCTGGGTTAAACGATTTCTTCATAGAGCGGAGGTATATACGAACTAGCAACTCGAAACCTAGTTTGTTGGTTGTTTGTGGGAAACCACTCAGCGTACCATATTGAAACTGTTAGAGACTCGATGTGTACCAAGTGTAGAAAATAGATGTGTATGATGAAAGTGTAGAACTCGAATGAAATGTTGAGCGATGTAAATGAAGTTAAAATTCTTAAAGGAAGAATTATTTTATAAACAAGAAGATTCAAAGAAGAATCTAAGAGATATAAAGATAAAACAATGGGAGTTTCCTAACTCCAAAAGCCAATATAACGAAGAAAGAGGATCATAAAACAAAACGATCACGAGTTAAGAAAAGAAATTTAAGGGAGATGATTATAGAATAAGATCACGACGTGATCTGTTTAAGTTATAAAAGAAAGATGATCTGTAATGTTTGAATAATTATAGCTTGATGCTATGAAGATAATGTACTATGATATAGTACAAGATAACTCACGGGGAGTTATAGATAATGTGATATGAGGAATTCGTATCGATCAAAGAGTAAGTTATAAGCAAGATAAAGTTAGGTGGGTTTTTAATTGAGGACTCATGTGATGGCTGAGTTGTACAAACCTTTGTATGGGCGAGGGTTTTGTGCTTGCACTCAGTTTATCCCATTGATAATCGTTGAAATGTTTGTGTCGCGCTATTTGCTATATGCTTGATGAGAAGGTGATTCTTTACTCATGTGTATAACAGATAGGTAGAGTTTAGTTAGAGAATATCATAAGGTTAAGTGCGAGTTCTTAAAACTCATACTTATGGTAGGTTTGTAACTCATAATTATATGGTATGTTTTTGAACTCCTCAGCGAATGGACGCCTATGGTCTGACTAGGATAAGTTCTTAAACTCGTATGATTGTGGTAAGTTCCTAAACTCATAACGTGTGGTAAGTTTGACGAACTAGGTATAGATAAGTGTAAATGGAGTATTGAGGATGATAGGAATAGATAGAATTATTAAGTAATGGATCAGTATAGAAGGTGGAGACATAGGTTTTTCCAAATCTTCTAGCTTTACTAGATTTTTGAAATTTATTGACTTCGTGCCTATGGTTGTACTTTTGATTTTTGAAAAATGTTGGATCACACTAGTGAACCAAAGAATTTTTAAAACAGTGTTATTATTCACGTATCTATGCTGTTTGTTTCGGCTAGAAAAAAAATGATTTTTAAATTTTCAAAATATATTTTAATTATATATATCAGGTAATATGATAAACGATGGAGTCATCAATGCAATGGAACCTGGTGTTGGATGTGATCATATGATCGTCAGGCCACTATGGTGAGATGTAGTATGACAACGTCACAATCATGACGCCATAAAAAGATTTTTTGAGGCTTCTTTATGATGTGAGAATATATATATATATATATATATATATATATATATATATATATATATATATATATATATGTGTGTGTGTGTGTGTGTGTGTGTGTGTGTGTGTGTGTGTGTGTGTGTATGTATATTTCGGTTGATGTTCGAATTGTTGTAGAATCTATGCTATTTGATTCAGCTAGACAATTATAGAAAGATGTTCATGAAATTCAAGCGTTTATTGAAAAGTTATGCCAAACCAAATTGTTTTGGTGCGGATTCAGATGTTGAAAAGCTGAGGTGAACAACCCAATAAGGGGACATGTTTCAGGGACAATGGTTCCGAGCGTAACGCATATAGTTGTTACAAAACACTACGTTACGGCCCAACGTAGTGGTACAATAGGCTGGCCACCTAGTGTACGTGAGGAGGGTGTTTTCAGTCTTTGTGATTGATAAACACTCTGGTTTGCAGTGTGAAGGATTGAGTTAAAGCACTAGTAAACCGAGAATAAAGTTCACGGTCTTATGACCCCTCAGCATGATTTGGAATCTTTTAAATTCCTGAGTTATTCATACTACTTCCCAATTATTGAACAATTGTGGAAGATTCTTTTTATTCTGCAAGATGGAAGTGAAAAAAATGAGTCGTAGAACAACACTGAATGATGAGTATGTTGAATAAGTGAGAAAAGAGATTTTGAAGTGAGAAGGATATGAGTTATCAAAGAATACTGTGAAACTATTAATAGAAAAGTTTAATAATTGTAGAAAGATCTTTGTGGAAAGAAGTGGTTATAAAACTTAAGGAATGAATATAGTATTAACGTAAAACCTATTTTGATAGATCGGATGAATAAAGATTAATAGATAAAATTTCGAGGACGAAATTCGTAGAAGAAAGGGTGAATGTAATATCCCGAGTGTTTTTGATAGCGATCCTTAGAAAAGAAAATGAATGGGTTAAAAGATATATAATACTCAGAATATAATTGAGTTCAAGTGAAAGTTATGAAACGAAACCTAGAATTTGTAAAAGTAAGAAATGTAGTATGAAATATAAAATCTATAGTTAGATAAAATGATGAAAGATTTCTCTGAGTTATGTGTTTAATTTATGTCATCGATTCTGGGGACAGAATCTTTGTAAGTAGGGAAGATTGTAATGAATGAATTATTGAGTCGTGATTCTGGGGACAGAATCCTTTTAAGGGGGGAAAGATGTGACAACCGAGATTTTTGTAAATTAAATTAAATATTTATTAAATTGAATAAATAATTTTTGATGAATTAATTATTAGATTAAATAATTAATTATTGAAATTATGGTAGATTAATGTAATTATATGTGTTATATTTATTAAATTAATGTGGAGAATATTGATTATTCAATTATGTATTTATGTGAGCTTATTGAATTAAAAGAAATAATTAATAAGCCTATTGTTATTTTAATTAATTTAATAATTAATTAGAGATCTAATAATTTGACATTATTAATAAATGAGAATTTAATTATTTGATTATGTGAATTAATGAGAAATTATCATATTTTATTTAAATTAAATTAAATAAGATATTTGATTTATGTTATAATTGGATGTGACATTATTAAACTATAGTATAGGGGATTGATTTAAATAGATAGAAGTAATAATTAAATGGTAGCCAAACATGGTTTTTGGGAAGTTAAGAACAGTTACCCATGATTGGGTAACTGACCTCAACGCGTCAGTTCTTTTCCAGTATTATAAATGTCTTCTTCTTCTTCATTTTTTTTAAGTCTGGCTTAGCATCACAGAAAGAGATTGAGAAATTTTTGGGGAGATTGTGAATGTGTGATTGAACAAGAGTTGAGAAGGAATTCATCTCCTACTAATCACACTTTACACTTTGGGTAAATTCTTCAACCCATTATTATTACGTTGTTAAAATTTTTATATTATATGGCTTTCAAAATTTTGTAAAGTCTCTGTAAATGAGAAATTGTGTTGTTATATAGATATATGAATATATATGAGTTTTACGGCATAAAATTTATATGTTCTGTGAATTCTTGTTTCGAATTAGGCCATACAACTGAATTATGATAATTGTAGGTGGTTGTATTGTTATAACTAGCATGAACATGAACGAAATTTGTTTTACAGTAAAGATAAGCACGAGCATGGCTTGGTAATAAATGAGTAATTGACTGTTAGCTAAACGTGGAATTTAACGTTGAGTATATTGATTTGTTATGAAATTCAGATAATCGTAGTCTCAAGGAATCAAAATTGGTTTATAAATTGTGATTACCGTGTTCACAGTGTCTAGAAGTATAAAAACAGACTTTTTGGGTTTAAAATATGGTTTTCAAGGAATTAAGTTTTCTGTGATTGTTGTTTAGTGGTTTAAATTAGTATATGCATGTTGGGTAATGTGTATATGAGTTATTTATATAAGTTATGCATGTTAATTTAGATGTTAGTAGTGTTAAATAGACAGAAATTAGTTGTTCTGTTCTCCGATAGTTGGGTTTTGCAAGTTTCGACGGCCCAGCGCCAAAAATGGAGCCCCAGCGCCAAATTTCGCGCCCCGACGCCACTGGCTAGCTTAGAATTTGCGCCCCAGCGCTAGAATTCGCACCCATAGCGCCACTGTCTCGCACCCCAGCGCTGGAAAAGTGGTCTAGGTTGGACAGTTTTGACCTCCTGTAGTAAAATGGCCATAACTTTTTCATACGAACTCCGATTGAGGTGATTCAAGATGATACGGAATGAGAACGAATAGACCTACAACTTTCGTTCTTTAAGTTTTTCAATTTGAGGTTATTAGGATGGGTCAAAATGGTCATTTTTAGGACTATTATGTTTTCGGAGGCAATCGGAGGGCGTCAGGCATGCGCATATGCATGTGTTGTGCTCCTGACCATAAAAGATGATGTCCTAAGTTATAAAACATGAATATTAGTAAATATAATGATGCTTAACATTAATAAATAATGTGTTAGATAAGTTATAGAAGCATAGTAAGCATACACAAGAGAGGCAAATCGGGCGTGCGACGAATGAACGTCGAAACGTCATGCCAAGTGTTACTGAACTTAAAAAGTGTTTCAATTCAGTTGAAATAAATATTATAAGATATGGAATGGATTTAATATAAAGCCAATAAGTAGTCCTAGCAAGACTTGAGCACTTAAATGAACTGCGAATATGAAATACAGTAAGATATAAGTTGAAAGTTAACACAATTAAGTTGAACATTGTATATTTTTTAATAGGAAAGATTATGAGACGTAGAGTAGAGTTTCCATTACAATTACTATGTGTTGTTATGTGACTAATATTTGATGTGTATGATTATATAATTGTGTAGGGCATGTGAAGTGCAGATAGCTGTAAGCTGTTAAACTGTTATTGGTAAACAACGATCAAGGCAAGTCTTTCGGTTCCTATTTTTTACGTGGACTTGATGAACTATTTTAAATTACATGATATGTTATATATATGTTGAAATAATGAAATGTTAAAGTCAATATATGACTGCATTATTTTGGCTAAAGAATGATGATTGAGTAAGGAACTCAATCTTGATATTTGCTATGTGAATTAAAAGCATATATGCCATGTTACTTTAATGAGATGCATATCGAGTATGTTATTGTGTGCTATGTGATGCATGAAAACTGTTAGATTTCGCTGGGCTGTCGAGGTCACTCTTACAAATAACAACTTTTACAGGTCAAGGAATTAAGGTAAGGATATGTGCTAAGTGAGTTATAGAGAACTATATTCACGAAGATTACTTATGTTTTATGAGAAATGTATGTAGTATTTTGAATGTAAATGTTGTTGAGTTGTAAATTGAGTTATCCAGTGTATATGGATATCTATTTATGATGTAAGACTTTGTATAGTCAGTTTATTGTAGCGATTCATAATATATATTGGAATCGAAGAGATGTAATGTAAAGGTTGCGATTTAGGGCAATAAAGAAGGAAATGTACAAAAGTTTTAAATATTCCGCAATTTTTAGTGATTTTTAATATCGAATAATGATGTAAAATTAGAGGTTGAATGTTTGGTTAACGACTGAAGTCGAGATTTAAATTGAATGGATTTTGGGGTCGTTACAATTATGGAGATAGAAATGGTGTTCGATGTCACTAGGGTAGGGGATGATCAAAAGACTGCTTTCGCAACATTCATGTTGAAGGCAGAAGCTAGTTATTGGTGGCAGGCCAATAAAACTCGTGAAGGGCCAGGGGTGATAACCTGGGTTAGGTTTAAGGAGATATTTTTCGAGACCTATTTCCTAGAGAGTTCGAAGAGTCAGCTAGAAGTACAATTTTTGGAACTGAAGCAGGGAACGATGACGGTATCTAAGTATGCCTCAAAATTCAACGAGTTGGCGAGGTTTGCACCATATCAAGTCAGCACGGACGAACGCAAGGCGAAGATAATTGAATAAGGACTGAAGCCCTGGTTGTATAGTAGGGTCTCCCTGTTCCAATTGAAGACTTTCATAGAAGTAATGGAGAAAGCAATACTCGCTGAAGGTGGAGGCGAGGCAGTGACAAAGTTCAACTAGGAACAGAAGAAAAAGAAGAATGAAGTGGAGATTAAGAATGGCGGTGGTAGTAATGGAAACAACAACAACAACAACAATTTGAAGAGGAAGTGGAATGGAAATGGGGGTACTGGAAACCAGCAGGGTAACAAGCAAAATAAGAAGTTTGAAGCATGTGTTACATGCGGGAAGTTTTATAAGGGTGCGTGCTTGATGGGGAAACGAGTATGCTTCAATTGTGGCCAGGAGGGTCACATCGCCCCAAATTGCACTCAACCTAAGAAGAACGTGTGCTTCACGTACGGATCCAAGGATCACTTTGCTCGTGAATGCCCTAAGAAGGCGGGAGAGACAACCAGAAGCAATGGAGGTAGCAGTGGAGGTACATGGGCCATTGCTGGACCTACAGCATCAAATAAACCCACAGCCAGAACCTTCAACATGACTGTGCAAGATGCTGTGCAATCAAAGGATGTGGTGTCAGGTATTATCCCAATCAATGATATAAATGCTTATGTATTATTCGATTCGGGTGCTACGAGCTCATTTATATCTGATGAATTTGCTATGAGGTTAGGAATGCCTAGTAAAGAACTGAAATTTTCTTTGAACATAGAGATTGCGAATAAGGAAGTAATACTTGTTAGATTTGTATACAAGAAAACTTAATATATGAGAATATCTTGAAGGTAGATTTGATTTCGATTAGACTTGGAGAGTTTGATGTTATTTTGGGAATGGATTGGCTGTTCAAATATGAGCGGTAATCGATTGCCAAAAGAAAAGTGTAAACCTTATGACCCCATCAAAGGTAGCATTCTATGGTAGCAAGTCGCCTAGACAAATGAAATATCTGACGATTATGCAGGCCAAGAAATTGTTGAGTCAAGGCTGTGTGGGCTATTTAGCTTACATAGTTGACACTCAGAAGAAGAATGTAAAACTGGAAGAGATACCAGTGGTGAGGGAATTTGAGGATGTATTTCCAGAGGATTTGCCAGGACTTCCGCCTGATAGAGAAATTGAGTTCGTGATCGACTTGGCGCCAGGAACAACACCGATATCGAAGGCCCCGTACAGAATGGCTCCGGTAGAAATGAAGGAACTGATGGTACAATTACAAGAACTGTTAGACAAGAAGTATATTCAACCGAGTGTATCACCGTGGGGAGCGCCGATGTTATTCGTGAAGAAGAAGGATGGGTCGATGCGTCTTTGCATTGATTATAAAGAATTGAACAAAGTCACTATTAAAATCAAATATCCATTACGAAGAATAGATGACTTGTTTGATCAGTTGAAGGGTACTAAATACTTCTTAAAAATAGATTTGAGAAGTGGGAATCACCAATTGAATGTGAGGAAGGAGGATATACCTCGAACGTCTTTCAGAACTCGGTATGAATATTACGAGTTTCTGGTGATGTCTTTTGGTTTAACCAATGCACCTGCTACATTCATGGATTGATGAATAGGGTATTTAAACAATTCTTAGACAAGTTTGTAGTGGTATTCATCGATGACATTCTGGTGTATTCCAAAACTCAAGAAGAACACGTGGAACACTTATGTTTGACATTGGAAACACTAAAAAAGGAAAAGTTGTACGCGAAATTCTCTAAGTGCGAATTTTGGCTAGATCGTGTACAATTTCTTGGGCACGTGATTGACAAGGATGAGATTTCAGTGGATCCATCAAAAGTGGAAGCTGTAATCAATTGGGAACAACCAAGAACACCATTGGAGGTAAGGAGTTTCTTGGGACTGGCCGGTTATTATAGAAGATTTATTCAAGATTTTTCTAAGATAGCCACTCCGCTAACAAATTTGATAAGGAAAGCGGTAAAATTTGTTTGGACGGAGAAGTGTGAAGAGAGTTTTCAAGATTTGAAGAAGAAGCTAAGTGTGGCACCTGTGTTGTCATTACCAGATAGTACAGAAAACTTTGTGGTGTTTAGTGATGCCTCACATAAAGGGTTGGGTTGTGTTCTTATGCAGAACGACAAAGTAATTGCGCATGCATCAAAACAACTGAAGGATTATGAGAAAGGTTATCCGACTCATGATTTGGAATTGGCTACAGTAGTATTTACTATGAAGATATGGAGACACTATTTCTATGGAGAAAAAGGTGAGATCTATACAGACCATGAAAGTCTGAAGTATATTTTCACACAGAAGGACATGAATATACGTCAAAGAAGATGGATGGAATTGATAAAAGATTACGATTGTGAGATCTTTTATCACACGGGCAAAGCGAATGTGATTGCAAATGCTTTGAGCAGAAAAGGTCGGGAGAAGTTAATGCTGATAACCACTCAGGAGGAGCTTATTTCAGCAATGACAAAGCTAGAGTTGGAAATAAAATTTCCAAAGGAATCCGATGAACGACTATTCCAGATAGATGCTAGTCCAACTTTGGTGGACAAAGTGAAGAGTGCTCAACTACAAGATAAATAATACGAAACGATCAAGGAGAAAGTGGTTGAGGGTAATGATGTAAAATATAAGATAGATACTGAAGGACTACTATGGTTCGAGGAAAGAATTTGGGTTCCAGCAGTACCAGAGCTTAAAGACAAAATCTTGACCGAAGCACACAACACAAGATATAGGAAGTACGAAAATGTATCAAGATTTACGGCGACATTTTTGGTGACCAAATATGAAAAGAGACGTTGTAGAGTGCGTTACGAAATGCTTGACATGTCAGAGAGTCAAGGCCGAGCATCAAAGACCAAGCGGATTACTTCAACATTTAGAAATACCGAAATAGAAATGGGAACACATCACAATGGATTTTGTGGTGGGTCTTCCAACTACTCAGAGAGGATGCGATGTGATTTGGGTGATAGTGGACAGACTGACAAAATCAGCGCACTTTTTACCAATAAAGATTAGGTTTAATCTTGATCAGTTAGCAAGGTTGTACGTTAAAGAGATCATTTCGAGGTATGGAGTGCCAGTGTCAATTGTATTAGATAGAGATCCGCGATTTACATCAAACTTCTGGAAGAGACTACAAGAATGTATGGGAACATAATTGTGAATGAGTATAGCATACCATCTGCAAACCGACGGGCAAAGCGAACGAACAATCCAAACGTTGGAAGATATGCTGAGAGCATGCATCATGGATTTCAAAGAAAGCTGGGATGAATATTTACTGTTGGTAGAATTTGCCTACAACAACAGTTACCACGCGAGCATCGACATGCCACCTTACGAGGCATTGTACGGCAGAAAATGCAGAACTCTACTGTGCTGGGATGAAGTCGGTGAATGCCAACTGTTAGGACCAGAACTGGTACAAAAAATTACTGAGGTTGTCAAACTCATCAGGACGAGATTGGTAGCAGCCCAAGACAGACATAAAAAGTATGCCGATCAACACAGGCAGAATCGCGAATTTGAAGTAGGAACTTAAAAGTTTCTCCTTGGAAGGAGAAAATTCATTTTGGCAAGAAAGGAAAGCTCAGCCTAAGATTTATTGGACCGTTCGAGATACTACGAAGAGTGGGGGAAGTGGCTTATGAGTTAGCTCTACCTCCAGAGTTGGAAAACATTCATAATGTTTTTCACATTTCAGTGTTACGACTGTGTATAAACCCGATTACAAGCACGTGATCGAGTACGAACCATTGCAATTAGATAAAGATTTGTCTTATGAATAGATTTCTATCCAGATAGTCGACAGGAAAGAACAAGTGCTCAGAAATAAAGTGACACCTTCTGTGAAGGTGATATGTGTAAGACCCCGAATTTTATGAAATAAAAGTCTTCAATTTTTCTTATAATTACTATTCAGTAAATGGTTAAATTGATAAAAGTTTAAAGTTATGAGTGAAATATGATTTTTTTTTCAAAATAAGCAAGTGGTTATAAAATAATCATTGTTGTCGGGGAATATTCGTTTGGTCGTGAAATATTCTTTCTGTCGGGAAATATTCGTACGACGGCGCAGCTATTTGTGGGCCCCATAACGAATAACTGTCGGGTGAAGAAAACGACAAATTTAAGCTTTTACAAATAACGGCGTAGTTGTTACCGTTAACACTGTTGGAATATCCGGTGGTTAAAATACAGTAATACGCGTTATTGCACAGTAGCACACGGTATTGCACAGTATTTTTAAAATTATTGATTCTTACATAAGAAGGCACTACTCAATAATTGTTACAGTAATTACTGTTCAATATTTTATTTTATTGATTCAATAATTGCTACGTTGAAATTTTGTATTATTGTTGTTCAATAATTGTTGCTGCACAGTATTTCCTATTATCAAATCAATAATTCATATTATTTGAATAATATTATTAGATAGCATTATTGGCAATGTCTAGAAAGTTCTGTCTAAGGAGAGGTTTGGTCATCTATTTGCGCGCTAGTAAGGAGAAATCCTTATTGGAAAGCCCCCTCTTTCCTGGGAACGGCCTGGTTGTCATAAATGTGATTCTGTAATATTATTTGTGAATAATTAATTATTGATTCATATGATAAAGAAATATTTATATTATGTGGATATAAATGAGGGATATATTTTTGTGGTTAAAAATGAAGGAGTTAATGTTGAGGTTTTTATCAGTATTTTTGTCAGAATGGAGGTATTAAAAATCAGGGTTTTTGAGATATTTTGCGAGGGTTATAATTTTTAATCCGACCGTTGGATCGTGGTAATTTTTGGATATGTTATACATATATAAGTTGAGTATATGTCCATAAATTTTGAACCGTTAAAAATGAACGTATGATTTGTTATGAATTTTAAGAGGTGGCTGATTCGGAAATCAGGTTATAAATCATTTTTGGTGGAAAATTCTAGAATTGGTGGGCCCCACTTGTGGTTGGTGAAGAAATGTGCTGAATTATATTTCAAATGTGGTGGGTGGGAATAGTAGCAGGTAAAGCCATCAGGTTGCAGGTCAAACCTACCAAAATTTTCCTATAAATAGAGGGCTAAGTTAGAATTGAAAATCACACCAGAAACATAAGCTTTCTCTCTTTCTCTCTCTATATTATGAAGCATATTTTGTGAGTTTTTAGATACTTGGTGAATTGCTATTCATCAGTCAGCCTTATACCGATCAGAAGTACTGCTCTTTTGAGGTAAGGGATAGTAAGGGATAGTAAGGGATAGTAAGGGATTTTAAGGGTTGTTATGTTTTTCAGTTTCGTAATTTTTCTGATCTTCAAAAATTATGGAAAAATTTGAGATGATATTTTGATGAGTTTTATTGATTGTGTCCAAAAATGGTGATTTTTGGATGTATAGATTAAGAGTTATGAATTTTACAGAAAAAGACTATTTTAAAAGTAACCGCTTATAATTCCTTGTGGTTAACTCCAAAATTGATGAAATTTTTATTGGGAGTACATGTATATGATAGAAGTATACTCTGTAAATTTCAGAATTTTTGGACAAAAGTATAATTTTTGATAAATGTCTAAATATTCGGCTATTTTGGCCATATGAAAAATAGTAAATGACTTTTAAAAATTCTGAGAAAAATATATGTTCATTATGGGACTATATTATGCTAAATTCCAGAAAAGAAATATTTTTGGAATGGATTTGGTATTTTTCATGAAAATAGTCTAGTTATGAGAAAATGAATTAAATATGTTATGTGAAGTAAGAAAATTGGAAAATAGGATTTTATGGCTTGAGAATCCTATATGAGGTATATGCAGATTTTTGATGAGGGTTTTGATTATTGGTGATAAAATCTTATGAGTTTGGTATTTTAGAATGATTAAATGCATTATTTAGTAAAGTGTAAACAATTTAAATAAATTGTTTATAAGCTTAAGAAATATTATTCTTTCAATATCATTATACCGAAATACTGGTATGGATTTTATTGTGGAATTTCTACCTTTTTGTGTCGAGTTTACTATTTATGAGTTACTATTCACGAGTTACTATTCATGAGTTACTATTCACGAGTTACTATTCACGATAAAAATTGGTTTCTTTTTCTAACCAAATTATAGTTGAGTTATGAATATTACTCTTGTGATTAAAAATATGTATTGATTATATTGATTTTATTATCATATATAACATTTTTATAACCCTGATGTTGAAATTCTCTTTCACTAGAGTGTAAAGATGGGTAGATTATTGGTATGATCATGACTAGGGTTCTCTTTGGCCTGTAGTGCAAAGTTGAATTGTGACTGGTATGATCATGACCATTGAATTTATAAGTGAATATCTTTAGCTTAAGTGCAAAGGTGAATTGATCAACATGGTTATAATTATTGTTTATATAAATTCTGAAATGATTATATATTTCTTTGAGATATTAATATCTTTGGCCTGTAGTGGAAAGATGAAATATTGATGAATATCTTTGGCCTGTAGTGCAAAGATGAATTGTTGATGAATATCTTTGGCCCGTAGTGCAAAGATGACATGTTGTTGAATATCTTTGGCCAGTAGTGCAAAGATGAACAGATGTTGAGATAAACATGACCAACTGGTGATACAAATGAATATCTTTGGACGTAGTGCAAAGATGAAGTTATTAGTATGATTATGAACAGGAAATGTGATTTGGTGTAACCATGATCTTTGATGTTTCAGGTAAAGATAGGTGATGAAAATTATCATCGTCCTGGATGAGAAGAGGAATTTAGAACTACAGTTATGATTATGAGTTATTCATCTGATTGTGGACCAGAACTGTTGATTGATGTTACAGGGATAAAACATTGTTGGTGGATTTTTAACATGGAGAAGATAATAGACTTTATAGTCTATTTGACTCTTCTAATGGATTGCATGTTCCGCTGCAACTATGGTTGAAATTTTTATCATTTACCATATGTTCTAAATCTCTGATTTATTGTTGATGAAGGCTATTGATAATTGAATTATCTTTAGTCATGATATTCTTTACTGAGCTAGTTGTGCTCACCCTTTTGCTTCACAATTCCTTTCAGGTAATAAGAGTGTAGCTGGGTCGAGCGGGGGTAACAAGGGAATAGAACGGTGGTCATCATTTAGTAGTTATATTTGGTGAAGAAAATAGGGTGAGGCGAACCCAACGTTGGAAGGGTATTTTGTCACTATCATACAAGATGTCTAATGACATACAACCTCGTGTCATCATAAGACAGGGTTGTGCTCATCCACTTGCTGAGTATATCTATGGGCACTACCTATATAATCTTGGTGTTTGTTTGAAGTATAATTCTCAATTAGAGACAGTGGAGATAATGATAAGTCAAGAGAAGACTCACCATTGGGAAGAATATGATAGTAATCTTCTCATTTTTCTTTGGGGTCTATTGGGTCAACCAAGGATAATTCTGTGGCCATATGATATCTATCATAACCTAGACGCGTGGCCTCCCATGTACGAAGGTTTCCTTGAGCACTTCCCAAAGATTCTAATTTCTAAAACAGTTTTTGACTATACCTTTATGTAAGGTGTTATTGTGAGGTGATGTCCACTGATGGGACATGAGTCACATTTGGTATATATTTGTATCCAAACTCACAGCATATGTGTTGTTGTATTTTGCACGACAATTGTTGTAATAAAGTTGTAGTTATTTTATGTACCATGTATTTGACGACTCAGAATGGGTTGGGTGGAATGGACCTATTTTGGGGTCGTTACAATATGGAGAAACCACAATGTCTAAGAGGCTACGTGGGAACTCGAAGCTAAAATGATGAAGAATTACCCTGAGTTATTTGTTTAATCTATGTCTTCGATTCTGGGGACAAAATCTTTGTAAGTAGGGAAGAATGTGACGATTTGATTGTTTGAATTGTAATTCTGAGGACAGAATCCTTATAAGGAGGGAATGATGTAACATTTCAGAATTTTAATTATAATATTAAATATTTATTGAGTTATATAAATATTTAATGGAGGTGTTTATCATTGAATAAACATTTGTTTAATTGATTTGATTTTATTTGGTTAATTATTTGTTAAATAAATAATTAATGAATTAAGAAAATTATTATTATATTGATATTTCAATTTAATGGTTAATTATTTGTATTGAGTTATGTGATCAAATGATTTAGTTAATTAATTGTTATTTGAATTAATTAAATTAAATATGAAAGCTTGATTAAATAAAGTGTGACAAATAGTTATATTATAAGGAGTTATTGTGACACCCCCAAATCAGGGTACTTCCATTCCCATATGATTTGGTGTTCACTATACAAACATCATAAATCTATCTACCCATAAAAAATGCAAACCATGCAATAGATAGAAATAAATCCTCCTCTTATGGGGTTACAACATCTGAATAATAAATACAATCTCAGGTCATACTAACCTTAAACATCTGTGCGGAAACATAAACATATAATAAGTCTTAAACAACATCAAGTCTTGATAATAACATTCTTAAAATTTTAATAACACGTTTTCATCACTTAATAGCTTGGCCATTGCCTTTGCTAGAAGAAGGCTCGTCGGTTCTTTCGTTCTTAACTGTAATGTTATTATTACGCAAGAGTGAGCACGATTGTCCACAAGTATAATAATGAAATAACAATATAATAACATGCGAGTGAATCAAAGACTTCTAAAATAAAACTCAACTTTTGAATCAAGAATGAATAACAAGAATCAAAAGAATTCTGAGGGTCATAAAACCTTGAACTATGTCCTAGGTATCAAGGGTTATACTTGAAACCTTTAACAGTCGTAAGACTATGGACTCTTCTTCTCGTACTTAGGGGGTTCAGCCCTTAGTACCATACTATGCACAATATCTTAATGCTAACACATAAGTAATCCCCTATATAGGGGTGTTCATCTCAGTTTGACATTTGAGTCTGCACCAAAGGAAGTTTGGTTTGGATAATTCATCAAGGGTTCTGAAATTTAGAACGCTCATCAACTATGGACTAGTCGAATCATTAAGGGTTCGCTAGTCTAACAAGGTTTAACAGTAACTGAATATTTAACTTGAATAAAATCTTAAAAGGTATACAATAGAATAAGTATTGTATAACAGTATCATGCTTAAAAGATTAATAGGCTTTAATATAACAAAACAAACTTGATCAATAATAATGAGGACTTGCTCAATGTAGAAAGGTGAATTCATCACTTATATAACGATATCAAGTAGGGTTATGAAACTTGCCTCGTGTGTAGATTACACTTTAATTAAACTCGTTCTTTGATTTAAATCATACATATCATTTACGTTCACAATACCAGTCAATTATAATGTAATTAATCATCATATGTTCATTCTTTTGTCTAACTCGAATTATGACTATACTTAGTCAACTACTATACCCATTGTCATATAATTTACACTTCATGAACAATATGCTAACTATGCGTTCAATCATTCAATTTACACATAAATGTGTTATTAACATGTTAAGAATTTATTTTAACATCTCATTATATGTCTAACATGTTTTTAGATTAAGTTATTATCACATTGCTAGACTTGAATATTTTTAAAAATTTATTTCTGGACATTCTGCTAAGTGGCGCTGCGGCGCCATTGTTGTACTATGTCTTGGCGTTGTGGCGCCGTGGCGCTGCGGCCGGATACTTGGCGCTACGGCGCGGGACTTCAGTTCTGGAGTTGGCGCCGCGGCGCAAAACTCCAGATTTTAATTCTCAGTTTGCGAAGAACACAGAGTTCAGCGAAATAAACACTACATGATCATTAATTTCACCAATTTAACATACCCACATGCTAGAATTCATACATAATCATTACCCAACATTTATAGAGTGATTTTAACCCATTAAAACACATAATCACTGAATTAAAACATGTAATTTTCACTGTTCTTGATGTTCTTGAAAGTTTTGAACATAAATCATAAAATTCAACGCCACGAATTCGTTATAACACCAAATCCATTCATTCAAGTTTTGTTCTCTTCGTTTTAGCTTGCATAATCATATACCAGTGTGAATTTTGCAGAACAATTTATGTTTGACATATTAATTTCACATATAAGGGCCATATGACCATATTCTATACTCTGTAAATAGCATACGTTATAATATTATGAAACTTATGATATGGGAATCTATAATATATAGTAACATCATGTTATACTACCATATTATCATATATATATATATATATATATATATATATATATATATATATATATATATTCACATAATCAATACAATCTCCAACTTCAGAGATTTTACAGAAAATTTGAGAGCCATATTATAAAAATTTAATAACATAAATAATAATGGTTTGAAGAATTTACTCACAGCGTAGTGTAGATAGGAGAGATGAAACATTCTCAATCAATCACACAACTCACAAGTCCCGCAAAATTCTTAATTCTCTCTTTGTGACTGCTATCAACTCCCCTTAGGGCCTTGTTTGGTAAGCAATAATAGGTTTCAAAACCATTTAATTTAATTAAACTTTTATACTATAGTTTAAATCAAGTCACACCCAATTCAATTATTTAATTTAATTTAAATAAAATATAATAATTTCTCATTAATTCACATAGTCAAATAATTAAATTCTCATTTATTAGTAATGTCAAATTATTAGATCTCTAATTAATTATTAAATTAATTAAAATAACATTAGGCTTATTAATTATTTCTTTTAATTTAATAAGCTCACATAAATACATACTTGAATAATAAATATTCTCCACATAAATATTACACATGTAATTAAATTAATCTATCACAACTGCATCCATTAATTATTTAATCTAATAATTAATTAATCGAAAAATATTTATTTAATTCAATAAATATTAAAATTAAATTACAAAATTTCGTTTGTCACATCTTTCCCCCTTAAAAGGATTCTGTCCCCAGAATCATAACTCAATAATTTCGACCCCGTTACAGTTATTAAAATAAATTAAAGTAGTTTAATTTAGTTTTATCCAAACAAGGTTCAAGGATATCAAGTGTTTAATTTTTAAATGGTTTTTGCCAAACAAGGCCCTATGGCTTTTGGAATTCTTTTAATTTTGAATTATATAAATAAAATAAATAAATTAAAATAATAATTATAATATATACGTTAGTTTTTGTAACTGTTATTTTATTAAATGGGCGTACTAAGATTATCAGTTTATTTCCTACGCTTGTTGTCTATCAATTGAGTTTACGCATTATAGCTATCAGTGTTTTCATTCTAGTTGCTAAGACTAAGAGAATTACAGAGAGAATTGAGAGAGTTGAGAGTGAAACCTGAGAAAATTGTCTACAATTGCAAGGTTATGCAAGCTAACTTGAAGGTATGTTCACAACTTTGATATTATAAGTGTTTATGAGTATCACGGCAAAGTTTTGTTATGCTCTGTGAATTCTATTTCTTTCGAATTGTTGTTATGTAACTAAGTTATGGTGGTTATATGTGATATAATTCTAGAGTTTATGTTTAAACAAGAAATTTGTATGCTAAATTCGTTGATAGTAGGAAGAAAATAATGTCAGTTTATGTATTTTTCATATGGTTCATGAAAAGTACCAATTTTAGTGGTCAAATTGTATGTAAAACTGTAAATTGAGTCTGGTATATGTTAGTTCATTAAGAAACGAGCATAACGTAATTTCAATGAAGTGATTTAGCCAAGTATTGAAGTCACAGTGATGATTTTTGGGATGAATATCAAAAATAGAGTTTTATATGAAAAACATGGAATTTGAGAAATTAAACTAGCTTAAGTTGTTGTTAAATTATTCTATATTGATATATATGTGAGGAAACATGTTTGTGATAGTTCTATACCATTTGTACGTGTTATTATCACTGTTTGGTGGGTGAAATTCGTGTTAGTTGGCTTATAAAAAGTGTCGTAACCATGTTCTGCAAAATTGGAATCTGTGTGTAGCGCGACCGCGCAGCCCCTTGGTGCGGCCACGCGGTAAACCAGTATAAAACTGGTGCGGTCGCGCCAGTGCCATGTCTCAGACAGTGCAGTCTGCTAATTCTGCAGACTTTGGTAGTTCAATGTAACTTAGCTTAATATTAGGTTAATGTGAGAACCATGTAATAACAAGGTTAAACAAAATTGTGTTATGTGGATTGTAAATTCAAAGTTGTAAAAATGATTTATAAGTCATGAACTTGTTATGTTATAACTTAGCTTATACAATGAAGGTTAGTTAAGTATTGCGATGTTAACACTCGTGAATTCTAAAATCTAAATGGTAGCATAAGACTTGTGCTAAAATTATAAATTTAGCTAGAAATGTATATGTTGTGGTATGTTAGCATATCTAATATGTATTGTGGCTTTAAACCTATGTGTAGGTGAACGCGAGTTTAATATTATAGCTTATGCTCGAGACAAGTTTCTAAACTTCTCTTTTACATTGAGCAAGTTTTCTAACTCTACACTTTCGTTGAGTTAGTTCTATTATTACATTGTATAACTTCATTCTTTTGATTGAGCATGTTTCTTGTATCTAGTTATTTATGATAATGCAAGTTCCAAAATCTCATCTATTACATTGAGCATGTTTTAATTCTAAATCATTGGAATTCTAATCATTGTTGACTTACTCTAACTTGCTTATAGTTAAACAAGTTTCTTTAGTTTATTCTTTTATAATAAATGTTTCTTGAACCTTAATTCCTTGTGTTGAATGGTTCAATCACTTTGTATATTTTATTACCATGTGGAGTAAGCATTGTTTCCAGCTTGCTATCAACTAATGCATGTTCGGTAACTAAAATTCAAATTTGACAAGATTATAGATCTAGCTTATTATTGTTCAAGCCAAGGTTTATCATTTCTTTATTTTGATCAATACTTATGCTCTCTAGTTATTTCAAGCATGAGTCTAGAATATAGTCAGTTCACCTATGATTCTCAAATGTTCTAAGTTATGTTGTTATTAAACAACTATTGTGTTATCAAGCATTGTTGATTCAACTAGTTCCCTAGTTGATGATCGTTAAACTTCAAATTACCCTTGAAAGCTTATCCAAACCAAACTTTCTTTGGTGCAGACTTATACTCTAAATACTGAGATGAACAACCCTATTTTTAGGGGTTTTAAGCTTAGCGTTGAAATGTTTGTTCACAATACATTGTACGAAGGATTGATCCCCCTAAGTACGTGGAGTCCTTATAGTCATATGACTGTTAAAGTTAAAGTTGAAAGATTACTTATAACTGTGGACATGGTTTGTGGTCATTAGACCCTCAGTAGTATATTTCAGAATGTTAATAGAACATATCATTCAGTTCAATTGAGCTTATTATTTGGCAAATGCTGTAATGTTAATAGAACATATCATTCAGTTCTATTGAGCCTATTATTTGGCAAATGTTGTAAATTTATTTATTCTCATTTTAAGTGAGCTTTGTTTGCTCACTCTTGCGTATTTATATACTTATTGCAGCTAAGGTCGAGAAGGTAAATGAACCTACAACTAGCAAAGGAAAGGGAAAAATGTACAAGTGATGAAGACTTGTAATTTTGTTTTATCGTTATGATAATAGACTTATAATAATGATATGATGTAATAATTTAATTTCCGCATTTGAATGATTATAATTAAAGGTTAGATAACCTGAGAGATAATTTATTAACGTAATCATGTATGGGCAGGTTTTATTATTCAATTATATTATGATTGGGTAGTTAGATATGAATGTTTTGATTAAGTGAACACCAAATATTGTGAAAATGAAGTACCCAGATTTAGAGGTGTCAAATTTACTCCATAACATGTTATTGTAACCTAGTCTAATGAGCATGATAATGTGTTAGGCTTATAGTAAGATGTTATAACTTATTTTAGTGATGATATAATACTAAATATGAAGATTGAAAGTTATTGATTAATAAGTTATATAAGATTGAAACTCAGCGTTGTAAGGGTTGAGAATGTGTTTTGTATGTTAAAGCATATGTTATATGTTAAAGGGTTTTTAGATTTATGTTATGTGGTTGGTTGATATGATTAAACCTTAAGTTAAAGGTTATAACTTAACTAGTATGTTAAATGTAACCAATAAGGCTAAATTAGATTTGGCTAATTAGAGTTGTGAATCTAAATGGTATGTGTGTCGGATATTGGAGTACGTGAGTTATAGTTGTTTAACCCACGCACGAGACTATTCTTCTAACCCTACTTTTACGTTATGCAAGTTTTTTGAATCTATTATTCAAATGAGCAAGTTCTCTAACCCTAATCTTTCATTATGCAAGTTCCTATTCCTAACTTGTTATTGTTATGCAAGTTCTTTAACCCTAATTTATTTTTGAGCAAGTTAATTAATCTTTGCTTCTTCATTCCAAACGAGATTGATTTGGTTATAAAAATTCTGTAATTTTATTGTAAGTAAGGTGTTTATTCAGCTATGAATAATTGTTGTTTAATCTTTGATCACCAATGTCATTATACAATCTTACATTGTTGTACTGAACTTTTAGTTGACTAGCGACTGTTCTATATATTCAACTAATCCTTAGTTGATAAATGTTACATAAACTAAATTACCCTTGAAGTCAATACAAACCAAATTTCCTTTGGTTTGCTTATGTACCCCTACAGTTTTGAAAGCATGTAGTCGATGATTAACACTTGTTAAATTTAGAAACCATTGACACTCTATCTCTTATTAATTCATCGATATAACTTGTTCATGAAAATATTGTAATCAAACTCTATTTGATGCAACTAGTACATGGTTGATGAGTGTTCTAAAGATCTAGAGTTCCTTTGAAGCTAATTCCAAACCAAATTTCTTTGGTACAGAACCTAATGATTAAAGTTGAGATGAACAACCCTATTAAAGGGGATTATTTTAGAGCTACGCAATAGCGTTAAAATATTTGCGCAGTACATAGTACAAATGAATGATCACCTGGAGTACGAGACGATGGTCCATATAGTCGTTTAGATTTTTAAAGGTTATAGTAGAAACGCTTGGTTACCTAGGACATAGATGATGATTATGAACTTTTAGACCGTTAAAGGTTAAAGTAGAAATACTAGACAACCTAGAACATAGTTCATGGTCTTGTGACCCTCAGTGTATTCCTTTGATGTTGATATATGTTGTTAACTAAAAATTCATTATTCCTTTGAACTCATAGTTTTTGAATTAGAGTTTATTGTTCCGGTAAGAGTACATTACCATAGAAAGATCAATCAATTATCATTCATAGACTATTATTGTATATTGTTCTTCTTGTGGGCAATTGTTTGCTCACTCTTGCACAAAACAATGCAGATGAGGTCAAGAAGTTTAAAGAGCTTTCTACAAGCAAGGGCAAGGGCAAAATGCTTGATTAGAGGACATTTAATTTACTTATTATTTATGAAACTTATGTAGTAGACTTGATTATGATTATATTTTAATATTCCGCTTATGATTGTAATAATAAAGGTTAGATGACCTGTGATTTATTTGAGATTATGTAACCCTTTAATGGGAGGATTATCTGTTATGCTTGTAAGATTTATTTATAGCCTTTGTTTATGGGTAGATAGATGTAATTTTGTGGATCAGTGAACACCAGATCTGTGGGATTGAAGTACCCGAGTTTAGGGGTGTCACATGGACCCCAAAACAGAAATAACCTTTTTATAAAAATAACTACAAAACTTTTACCGTTAAACTGTTGAAATAACCGGTGATAAAAGTACAGTAATACACGTTATTGCACAGTAGCACACGGTATTGCACAGTATCTCTGCTTATTGATTCTTACGTAAGAAGTCACTCAATATTCAATAATTGCCACAGTAGTTGATGTATAATATCTTATATTATTGATTCAATAATTGCTACAGTAACATCTGCATAATAATTTAAATTATTAAATCAATAATTGTCACGACACAGTAACTCGTATTATTGAAATGACATTATTATTGAAATGATATTATTAGATAAGAATTATTGACAATATCTAGAAAGTTCTATTGATGAAAGGGGTTAGGTTATCTAATTGCGCGAAAAATGAGAAATCCTTATCGAAAAGTTTCCTCTTTTTTGTGAACGATCTGGTTGTCAATATTGAAATCTATAATATTAATGGTGGATAATTATTGAAAAGATTAAAGATTTTGTTGATTAAAGATAAGTGAATTACAAAAGTTAAGGGAGAATAATACAAACTTGGAAAACTTTAGGGGTACCAAAGTGTAATAAGTCGACCAATCTATGTGAACTTGAATCAACCAATCAGAGAAGAGATGATGCAAGCATGACATCATCCTTAAAGAAACACAAAGATGATGTCATCATGATGATGTCATATGGTGGAAGATGATTGAGGGACTAAGGTGCAATTAATGAGGTACTAAAGTGTAATTAACCTAGGTACCAAATTGTAATAAGCTTAGCCCCTAACATGCAATTATCGAAACTATGTTTTCCTATAAATATAGAGCTAAGTTCATTAGTTCTTTATTAATTTACAAAACCAAGTAATAATCAAGAGTTAGAAATAGAGAGTTCTTGTGAGTATACTTTGAGTGTAGTGCAAGATTTCCTCAAGATAATCTCCACTATTCCAGTCATAACTATTCTCCTATTAAGGTAAAGGATGTTATTTTCTTCATACTCATAAGGGTTGTCATTCTATTCCTTATTAATCTGTGGGAATAATCTGTCTACGCGGATTACCGCATGCCTGGTGAATAACCCTTCATATTCATTCTTTATTAAGTTGTGGAAATGATCTTTCTACGCGGATTAACGCAAGACGGGTTAAAATCTATTTGCAGTTTCGTATATTCTTTCATATTTGTATGGGATATCATTTCTTTTATACTCATCAAGGGATACCATTTTCTTTCATATTTTTTCCATTATGGTACGAAATTATTGTTTGTTTCCATAACCTTATTATTAAATGGTGAAAATACCTGAAATTAGTAGAATATCCTTAACTTCATCTAATATCATTTCAATAGAATATTCGTCTAAACTTTCTTATTAAATTTAAACCTTTTTATGTTGGGGTACTATTCATCCGGGGTACTATTCTTTCAGGGTACTATTCACGAGTATTATTCACGACGAAATTTAGTTTCCTTTCTTTGTCCAAATTATCTTTGAAATTTGAATATTAAATATCATTCTTGAATTTTACTCCACAATTGATGATCATGTTGACAATTTGGACATTCTTTAACTCTGGATAAATTAAATTATAAATCTCTAATATTTATCATTGATCTCACTTGATTCATTCTTTATATCATTGTCATCATCCTCATGCTTATATTCTGGTGAAAGTCATCTTTGGCCCATAGTGCAAAGATGGACTGTTAATTGGTATGATTATGACAAGAAATTATGTATTGGTATAATCATGACCTTTAATGTTACAGATAAAGGTTTGTGATGAAAGTCCTCTTTGGCCCGTAGTGCATAGATGGACAGGAGTTTGACATGATTGTGACGCTCCCAAAATCGGTCCACACAACCCATTTTGAGTCGCCAAATACATGGTACAGAATTTAAATACAACTTCATTTATACAACTGTCGTACAAAACACGACAACACATAAGCTGTGAGTTTTAATACAAATATTGTCTCGTAGACAATATCCAAACTTAAATAAAGTCCTCATTACAATTATTGTCACACTATTTTACACAACAGTGAGGACTACTATAAGAACCATCTTGGACCATTACTCCACTCCCAGACTAGTCCCAGCTACATTCTCGCCTCCTAAGAAGAACAATGGAACAAAAAGGAAAAGGGTGAGGTCAACTAGCCAAGTAAAGAATATTATGACTAAGATAATGTAAAACAAATTATCCTTAGTCCTCAACAGGGAAAAATCTGATAGAATACAATAGACAACAAGTTTTAGATCAACAACTGTAGCAGAAATAGCAATCCATTAGAAGAGTCAAGTAGAGCATGATGTCTACTATCTTCTATGATTTAAAAGTCTATCATCAATATTTTCTCCCTGTAACACCAATCAATAATTATTTACAATCAATGAATTATCTATGCACTACGGGCCAAAGATAATCATTTGTATCACCAGTAGTCATGATAATACCAAACACCTGTCCATCTATGCACTACGGGCCAAAGATGACTTTCACCACAAATCTTCATCTGTAACATCAAAGGTCATGAATACACCAATACACAATTCCTGGTCATAATCATACCAATCAATAGTCCATCTTTGCACTACGGCCCAAAGATGACTTTTAGCACAATATAAGCATGAGGATGATGATAATGATATAAAAAATCAATTAAGTGAGATCAAGGATAAATATTAAAGATTTATAATTCAATTTATCCAGAGTCCAAGAATATCCAAATTGTCAACATGATCACCAATTGTGGAGTAAAATTTAAGAATGATATCCATGTATCAAAAATAATTTAGACAGAAAAGAAATCAATTCTGTTGTGAATAGTACCCTGTGAATAGTACCCGAATGAATACTACTCGAATGAAAAGTACCCCAAATGAATAGTACCCCGAATGAATAGTATTCTAAATGAATAGTACCCCGACATAAATAGTATACCGCCATGAAAATATCACAATTTCCCTAAGAAAGTTCAGACCTATAGTAAAATGATAATAGATGAAGCACAAACTATTAAGAATATTCCACTAATTTCAAGGGTTTTCACCATTTAATAATAAGGTTATGGAAACAAACAATAAATTCATGCCATAAATGGAGAAATGGGGAATTTTTTAGTTTATAGCGATGCTTCATATAGAGGATTGGGTTGCGTGCTCATGCAGTATGGCAATGTCATTGCGTACGCGTCACGCCAGTTAAAGGATTATGAGAAGGTTTATCCTACTCATGACCTAGAATTGGCAGCTGTAATTTTTGCCTTAAAAATATGGAGACATTATTTATACGGAGAGAAGTGTGAGATATACACAGACCATAAAAGTTTAAAATATATCTTTACACTAAAGGAGTTAAATATGAGACAGAGAAGGTGGTTATAATTGATAAAAGATTACGATTGTGATATCTTATATCATCCGGGGAAAGAAAACGCAGTAGCCGACGCGTTAAGTAGGAAGGGTAGAGAAAAGCTATCAATATTAACGACTCAAAATGAGTTAATAACGGAGATGGCAAGAATGGAGCTAGAAGTTAAATTACCTAGTGAAGCGGTAGAGATGTTATTCACAATGGAGACTCGACCAACGATAGTGGAACGAGTTAGTTTAGCAGTAGAGATGTTATTCATAATGGAGATAGTGGAACCGAGGGTTCTAGTAAAGATAAAGACAAGGCTAAGATGGATAGTTAGTTTATTATGTAATAGACTAGTATTTTGTATGAATTATACTATGATAAGCAAAGAATGTATTTGGTTAACAGAACCTGGGAAATGATTTATTATTATGGTAATAAGAATGTAGTTATACACTCATTTTGATGTTGTTTCAATGGAATGAATGTATAGTTATGAGTACCATGTAGCACCATATTTGTGGGTTGAAAGTACTCGGATTTGGGGCCGTCACAGGTTGGTATCAGAGCATTAGGTTATAAAACTTAAGGGGGGAAGAACCTTAGGCTAATAACCTCGTTAGTAAAGGAGAATTCAGAAGTGAATGAACTCTAGAAGAATGAGTTAATTAAGTATTGAGAAAACTCAGTACCGAAAGATTTAAAAGATGAAAATTAACCCTAAATAAACAAAATGTGACTTGTGCTTATGTTATTGTGTATTATGTACTAATCAACATGTTATATGTTGTTGTAGATATCCATCGATAGCTACATGTATAGGGATATACACGTGGTGAATGAAGAGTCAGTGAACAGAATAGAGCCAGTACTAGTGCCAGCGGTGGCGGTACTAGTGGTGAACCTAGAAGAGTCCGAGTCGGAGGAGGAATATTCAGAGGAGGACTATTCAAAGGGGGATATGGGAAATATGGCATCGGCATCATATCTTGATTTGGTGGTCGATGTGGTTGAGGATATGGATGTAGCATCGTTTAATACGGTGGTACCTGCACTAAAGCCAACATCTTCAGATGCAATGAGGGCATTGTATCTAGCGGTGCTAGACCGGAATGTGCAACTGTGCACTATTGTGCAGAACCAGAGGGAGGAGATTAGTGATCTCCATGAAGCTAAGGAGTCTACAGAAGTAGATTTTGAAATAGAGCATGATAAGAAGGTGCTCATGAAGGATAAGGCGATAGAATTTAAGAATGAGGCCATTGAGCTTCGTAAAGAATTGGGGAAGAGGAACCAGAAGACAGCACGGATGTCATACATCCAAGAGATTGCTCATGAGGATTTCAAGCTAAAAATTACTTGTCATTCCATTGAGTCGGGGCAAACTCGTCACATTATTAGTAGGGATATTGTGTCGATTCTTGCAAATGAGAAACACGAGAATTCTGTTATGCAGTATTAGAAGTCTAGAGCGGTAAATATTTTTTGTAGTTACGTAAAACCATCTCTAGTATAATTAAAGGGTAGTCTTTTTGTAAATCCCAATATTTGTGAAATTCAATCGTGGGATAGAAATGTGATAGCTTTGGCTATGGAATCAAATTGTAAATAGCTTGAATGATGAAGAAGCATATGAATATAATGAAGTTTTTATTAAATGTGCTTTGTGTGGTATGAGTTATTGTTTGTTGAATAATAACTAGGTAAGCCAATAGATAATAATGAAACTTTATTTATTTAATCAGAAAAATTCTGCCAAGAAGAAGACAACGTAATCAGGAGGCTTAATCCCATAATGATAACCAAAGGGGTCAGAACAACCATATGCAAGAGTTCGTTAACTTTTTAATGGTTGCATTTAACCAAACTGGGGGTAGAGCACCAGCAGTACCTAAGGTAGCCAGAACGACTACCTTTAAGGAATTCAAAAGTGTAGGTCCTCCGGAGTTCAAGGGAACTACGGACCCAATAGAGGCCCAGACATGGGTAAAAGAAATAAAGAAGGTGTTTGTCATTACAAACGTTGGAGAGGCGCAAAAGTCTTCTTTTGCGACCTACATGATGAAAGGAGAAGCCAACTTTTGGTGGAAGGCTTACCAGGGTGGGGCTAGAACTGATGTTGTCACGTGGGAACAGTTTAAGAAAGTTTTCTTCGAGAACTATTTTCCTACAAGCATGTAGGGGAGAATGGAGATTAAGTTCCTAGAACTTAAACAAGGGGACATGACGGTTCCCCAGTATGCTGCCAAATTCAATGATTTGGCAAGATTTGCTCCACATCAAGTGGACACTGAGGAGAGGAAGGCTAATAGGTTTGAGCCAATACCACAAAGAGAGAAAGAATAAGAGCAAATGAGAGGGAGGATCCAAGGCGGAGGGGGCCAGTGGTTGTGCCAGTATGCCCAAGAGGAAGAGTTTAAACTCCAGGAATACTGGAGTAAAACAAGGGGATCCTAAGCGTAGGATCGAAGCATGTAAGACATGCGGAAAGACTCATCTAGGAGTCTGCCTGAAAGGGAAGTTGGTTTGTTATAACTATGGGCAGGAGGGTCATATATCACCCAATTGTCTTAATCCTAAGAAGAACCAGGGCTATTTTGTTTGTGGGTCGATGAACCACATGGCAAGAAATTGCCCAAAGAACGAAACGTAGGTTAACAAGGGTGCTAGTAGTTGTAAGTTAGCCATTACTGGAACAACACCATCGGGTAGACCCACGGCCCGTACTTTTAATATGGCTATCCAAGATGCGGTTGCATCAGTGGATGTAGTAGCATGTATCATTCCAGTCAATAAAATAAATACTTATGTGCTATTTGATTTGGGTGCTACTTGTTCTTTTATAGCATGTGAATTTGCTAAGCGATTAAGTTTATTCCTGGAAATATTAAAAATACCTTTAGAAATTAAGGTAGAAAACGAAGAGATAATTCCCGTTGAACACATTCATAAGAATTGTTACGTAGATATTAGAGGTAACAAATTATCGGTAGATTTAATACCGATAAGGTTGAGAGAACTTGATGTAATTCTCGGTATGGATTGGTTGATTAACCATAGAGCGATAATAGATTGTCATAAGAAGAGTGTGAACCTTCGGCTTTCTAAGAAACCCAAGGTAGTGTTCTACGGTAGTAAATCACCGGGATACTCTTGTTGTCTAACCATGACACAAGCTAGGAAGAAGTTGAGGAAGGGGTGTATAGGATGCATGTGCCATGTTATGGATACCCAGAGAGTGGAAGCATCATTGGAATAGATACCTATAGTACAAGAGTTCGCGGATGTATTTTCGGAGGAGTTACCAAGTATTCCGCCGGATAGGGAGGTCGAATTTGTGATTGATCTGTTACCGGGTACGACACCAGTTTCTAAGGCACCATATAGGATGACGCCGCTAGAGATAAAGGATTTAATGGTTCAATTACAAGAACTATTAGATAGAAAGTACATTCAACCAAGTGTATCTCAGTGGGGAGCACCGGTTTTATTTGTAAAGAAGAAGGATGGGTCGTTACGACTTTGTATCGACTATCGGGAGTTGAACAAGTTAACGATTAAGAATAAATATCCATTGCCTAGGATCGATGATCTAGTTGATCAGTTGAAAGGGGTAAAGTATTTTTCTAAGATAGATTTGCTTACGTGGTACCATCAGTTAAAAGTAAGGAAGGAGGATGTACCTAAAACGGCATTCAAAACTCGTTATGGTCATTACGAGTTTCTGGTTATGTCGTTTGGGTTGACTAAAGCACCAACCGCATTTATGGATACGATAAATAGAGTGTTCAAACAATATTTGGACAAGTTTGTTGTAGTGTTCATTGATGATATTCTAGTCTATTCTAAGATGCCAGAAGATCATGTTGAACATTTGAGGATAGTGTTGGAAACACTGCAGAGAAAGAAGTTGTATGTGAAATTCACTAAGTGTGAATTTTGGCTTGAAAGAGTACAGTTCCTAGGATATGTTATTGATAAAGATGGCATTTCTGTGGATCTAGCGAAGGTAGAAGCAATTAATAATTGGGAACAACCAAAAATGCCAACTGAGGTTCAGAGTTTTCTAGGGTTAGCGGGATACTATAGAAGGTTCATCCAAGACTTTTCTAAAATAGCTACTCCATTGACGAATTTGACGAGGAAGTCAGTGAAGTATGTGTGGACTGAGAAGTGTGAAAATAGTTTTCAAGAACTAAAAAGGAGGTTAAGTGAGGCACCTTTTTATCTTTACCAGATGATACAGGGAATTTTGTAGTTTATAGCGATGCTTCGCATAGAGGACTAGGTTGCGTGCTTATGCAGCATGGCAAGGTCATTGTGTACGCGTCACGCCAGTTAAAGGATTATGAGAAGGTTTATCCTACTCATGACCTAGAATTGGCAGTTGTAGTTTTAGCCTTCAAAATATAGAGACATTATTTATACAGGGAGAAGTGTGAGATATACACGGACCATAAAAGACTGAAATATTTCTTTACACAGAAGGAGTTGAATATGAGATATAGAAGGTGGTTATAATTGATAAAAGATTACAATTGTGTTATCTTATATCATTTGGGGAAAGAAAACGTAGTAGCCGACGCGTTAAGTAGGAAGGGTAGAGAAAAGCTATCAATGTTAACGACTCAGAATGAGTTAATAACGGAGATGGCAAGAATGGAGCTAGAAGTTAAATTACCTAGTGAAGCGATAGAGATGTTATTCACAATGGAGACTCGACCAACGATAGTGGAATGAGTTAAGGAGGTACAACTAGGTAACAAGGAGTGCGAACGAATGAAAAAGATAATGGAGGATGAAGAGAAGACTAAGTATAACCTTAATAAAGAAGGATTACTTCGTTTTGAAGGAAGAATTTGGGTTCTAAATAATTCTGAATTAAAAGAAGAGATAATGAGTGAGGCCCATAGTTCGAGGTACTCGATACATCCAGGTAGTACTAAGATGTATCAAGACCTTCGCCTAAACTTTTGGTGGCCAAGCATGAAGAGAGAAATAGCAGAATATGTTAGTAAGTGCTTAACTTGTCAGAAAGTTAAGGCTGAACATCAGCGACGGAGTTGATTATTGCAATCACTAGACATTCCAGAGTAGAAGTGGGAGCATATCACGATGGACTTTGTGATGGGTAATATTAGATCGATCGGTTGACAAAATCGGCTCATTTTTCTCCAGCAGGAGTTAGCTATAACCTAGAGCAATTGGCTAAACTTTATGTCAAAGAAATTATTTCAAGACATGGAGTACCTGTTTCGATTGTGTCAGATCGTGATCCACAATTCACGTCAAATTTTTGGAAAAGTTTGCAAGAACAACTGGGCATATCATCCTCAGACGGATGGACAAAGTGAACGAAAAATTCAAACGCTAGAAGATATGTTAAGATCTTATGTTATGGATTTCAAGGGGAGTTGGGACGAACATCTGCCTTTGGTGGAATTTGCTTACAACAATAGTTTTCACGCTAGTATAGGCATGTCGCCTTACGAAGCGTTATATGGAAGGAAGTGCAGAACACCACTGTGCTGGGATGAAGTAGGTGAACGTCGGATGTTGGGACCAAAGATAGTATAACAAACGGCAGACATGGTTCAGCTAATACGTACTCGATTGGTAGCGGCTCAAGATAGACAAAAGAAGTATGCAGATCTTCATCGTGAGAAGAGCGAGTTTGAAGTAGGTTCGTATGTCTTTTTGAAGGTATCACCTTGGAAAGGAAAGATATATTTTGGAAAGAAAGGGAAGTTAAGTCCAAGATTTATAGGACCTTTTAAAATTTTAAGACGGGTAGGAGAGGTAGCTTATGAAGTAGCTTTACCTCCAGAGATGGAACGAATACACATTGTGTTTCACGTGTCTGTGTTACGTCCTTATAAACCAGACTACAAGCACGTAATAGAGTATGAATCTATTCAAATAGAAAAAGACTTAACGTATGAAGAACTTCCAATTCAAATTGTTGATAGGAAGGAACAAGTCTTGAGAAATAAGATAATTGTAGACACTCAAAATTTTTTACACACCTGTCACTGACATTTCAGGAATGCAGATTCATCTTTCAGAGATAACCCTGGAAGATAGTTCACGCCAAGTCCGGATACTACCAGAAGTTCAATCTCAACCCCGGAACACACACCGGGAGTAACAGTTCCAACCTCGGAGATAACCCCGAGGCATGCAGTTCTAATACCGAAAACTCCACTGGAGAAGACCGATTAAGCTTGGAGATAACCCCGAGGTATCTAGTCTCAGTTCCAACATTGGGAATAGCAGCTACCAACCTTGGTGATAACCCCAAGGAATGCAATTTCGGCGATGACCCTGGAAATGCTTGTTTCAAATGCATGCAATCAGCTTCAACCTCAGCACTCACACCGAGGCACTCAAGACCAGACCCAGAGATAATATCGGGAGGAAAGACACCCCTCAGAGATGATACTGAGGACCTTCAACACTTGCAACAGTCCAATCTCAGAGATAACCCTGAGCAACGTCTACTTTACCAGCCCAAACCGGCGATAACTCCAGTGAAGGGCAAAGTTGTCATCTCGCCAATTCAAGGCCACATCACGTCATCTCAACATCTCATACATACATTTCTACACAACGATGTCCCACAAAAATCAAGGAAAACCAATCCCGAGTGACTATTGTGCAGGGTCACGGATAGAATTTGAAGCTTAAATATCGGAGGGCACCGTCCCATCATCATGACTTCGTACAACCTCTAATCCCATGCCATTGTACAACTCTCAACAACGGCGGTTCAAAATAGGTCCTACATACCTCAATCGAAAGCCTGGATTGCGATTCTGAAAGTTTGAGCGGACATTGCAGTGCCTACGTGCACGTACTGCGAGACGACACGACCCGTGAAACCCGGGGCAACCCGGGAAGCCTCAGGTACACCTACGGCTGGCCGCAGGTACACCTGCGGCTTCCCCCTCTATAAATAGAGGGCTTGGGGTGGCCATTTCAAGAAAAAAGGTGGCGAGGAAGCCCTGTCAAATTTGCTTTGTACTTATAATATACTGAGTGCTTTCCCATTTTATACACTTGTGAGCTCACATATAGCTACTTTGCAACGGCAGGAGCCGAGTTTCATCTACTTTGATGATATTGAAGTCTTCTTTGGTAGTCCACTGTGAGCCTTCTTACACACTTTAAAGCCTTTATCTTCATCTTTGCACACACCCTTCTTCACATTGAGAGTCGTGTTGCGTGTGTTTGCCCGGACTTCGGTCCATGGTTTTATTTTCAATTTGTATATACATATATATATATATATATATATATATATATGGACTAACATTATCGAGTTATGCCTAGATTGATATATATATATATATATATATATATATATTAACTGTGTGTCGGACTTTATTCGATGAGCCTGGATTTTACATCCGGAGCATTTACTAGCTATATATATATATATATATATATATATATATATATATATATATATATATATATATATGTATAAGCGACAAACGCACCGGATGTAAAATCCAGGCTCATCGAACAGAGTTCGACAACAGTTCATATATATATATATATATATATATATATATATATATATACATTTTCGTCCCACCTGGAGTTTACTTCGTGGTGGTTGATCGCTTTTACAACTTTATTTATGTTTCGTCCTACCTGGAGTTTACTTCATGGCAGTTGATCGCTTTGTACATCTTTATTTATGTTTCATCCCGCCTGGAGTTTCCTTCGTGGCGGTTGATAGATTTTATAGATTTATTTATATTTTCTGATCCCCCATGGAGGTGCTTTGTGGTGGCTGGTCATGTACGTATATATATATTTACAGCTTTTGTATATATATCTTCTTACTACTTTCATACAAATTACAGTATCGTGTGAGCCTAGGAATCACGTGATCATAGATTCAACCTATTGGATCTAGATTCGGTTCCCGTGATGGACATTTTCAGCTGTAAGCAACTTGTAAATTATTCTGCGGTGTCTGAATTTCCTCAGATGGTTTTTATACCCACGAGAAAATCGGCATTATTTTGTACATTATTTTCTTATAGATGCTTCACATCTCCGAATAATAAAAGCAATCAAGCCGAATATTGAATAAAATGGAAGTATTAAAAGGTCTCAATTACTATTGAGCATCAGGGTTTGAAAAACCTCTTTTATAAAACATCATTGCCATATCTTGCTTAAAACTGAATTTTTACATAAATTCAAGCCATGTGTATATAGCTGCGAACGAGGCCTCGCACTACTTCTAAATAACAGCACATTGACCCATACACACACACACATTTAGATAGCAGTTTCTTGAAAAGTGGCGATCACCGTGGTAACACGGATGTCGGGGGGTGCCTAACACCTTCCCTCTGTATAATCAAGTCCCCGGACCCTAATGAATCTTTGTTTCACCTACCCATTTAACAGTGTCACATCACTGGGTTAATGTGCAAACATTTTCTCGGTTGTGTTGGTACAACCAGTTAAAAAATCAACTGGCGACTCTTAACAGTCTATCGTCAACATTATACATGTCGGACCTTTTTCACTTGTTTTTTCAAACAAATCTCACCTTAAATGAGAATACCAAAAAATAAGTAATGAAAAGGGACAACTAGAAATCCCGACGTCGACAGGTGGCGACTCAGCTGGGGACTCCAGTAATAGGACTTAAGCCATTATTTCAAAAAAATTCAAAACTATTGTCTACTTGTGTGTGGATGTTGCATTTACATTTATGATGAATGTGTACAAATGCATTTACTTATTGCACTTAGTGTTTCGCACCATATCTGCTTGTAATAATAGTGCTTTGCACATGTCATCATTTCCTTAACGGTGAGACGTGATGTATGTGAATGTATGTTGTGTGGTCCCTCCACCAGGAGGCTATCTTGTCGGTGTTTGATTACTGGACTCGTAGGAAGACTAATTCCCGCGAGGCTCAGGAAAGGCACCACGCAAATTCGCTCCAGTTGAAAGACCGGATTAATTTCCCGTTGAGTAAATTGCGATGATTTGGGAACCTTCATGCCAAAAAGCCGCGAGAGTAACCTAAGATAGGTCCGCCTCTGATAAATCCAATACGGAGGAAAGCCTCTTCATGCCTTCTCATTTTTTAATTACTTGCTTGTAATTTCATTCCATAACTATCTCCATGTAATTAGAAATATGAAGAAATGTATACACATACATATTTAATTTAACATGCTATCCTGTATTACAAACAGCTGACATCAGTGTTACGGGATAAAAATTCCTAAAACTGAAACATCACATAGCATGTTATGTTTTATACATTCCCTAAAGACTAAACTATGCAAGTCTTTCGCAGGGAACCAATCGGACCTACTACCCGGTCAAAATCCAAAAAGGCTACAAGCCTACAGTCAATCATGTCGTCATCTGACCAGACTGACCTAAATCCAGTTTCTCGCAAAGAATTTGACGGATTAAGCAAGCAAATTACAGATTTGGCTATTCTGCTTAAAGAACTACACCAGTCTACTCATGATCCAAAGATACCCGTACATGCTGAATCCTCTACACAAGGGGAACCCAGGTCATTATGATACCTGAACTGCAGTTGGATACAACCAACAAAATTCATAATGCCACCCATCTCACAGGAGTTCCAGACATCGGTGACATCAAAAAGAAAGTCCTCAAAATGGAAGAGACCTTTCGTTCTATCAAAGGAATTGGAACACACGGGAGTGTTTCATATGCTAACCTTTGCATTTTCCCTGGTGTTCATTATCCAGAAAAGTTTAAGACTGTTGACTTCGAAAAATATGACGGGTTAGGAGATCCTTACACATATTTGAAGGTGTTTACTGGAGAACTCGGATCTTATGCAGAGGACGAGAAGCTCAGGATGCAGCTGTTCCAGAAAAGTCTGACTGGAGAAGCCCGTTCGTGGTACACCAGATTAGACAACTCAAAAATCTATAGCTGGGAAGAGCTAGCACACTCCTTCCTCACACAATACAGCTTTCAATCTCAGATGGCTCCTGACTGGTATCAAATTACCAAGGTCAAGAAACAGTCTAACGAGTCTTTCAGAGAGTATGCTGAAAGGTGGAGACGCCTGGCTGCCCAAGTTATTCCTTCCATGACAGAATCAGAAATGGTCATGACTTTCATAGACATACAAGAAGCTCCTTTCTATGAAAGAGTTTTAGTCGGCATCGGTAAACCATTTTATGAAATGGTCAAACATGGGGAGATGGCTGAGATAGGATTGAAGTCCGAAAAAATTCAAGACCTAGCTGCCCTTAAAGCTGTTGCTGATCACATCCAATCCGGAAATTATGGAAACAACACCAAGAGGGTCCATAAAAAGAAAGAGGAAGATGTTTCCCTGATACTACAGGGTCAAAAAGGCAATCAGAACATGCCTATCCAGAGGAGAAACTACACTCCCTTTCAAGCACAGCCTTCGAATCCTCCAATACCAAAAGGTGGAGAAGTCAAATGCCCTTGAGTGTTCACACCCCTTAGGGGACACACTCGAGAATATTCTCACTCTTCTGACAACACAGAAGAAAATCACGCATCTTTTTCCACCAGCCAGCCCTAATGGACGGGGTTTCAATGCTGCTCAGAAATGTGCTTATCATGTCGGGGCGCCTGGACATGGTACTCAGGATTGTTGGGCCTTAAAACACAAAATCCAAGACCTGATAGACAACGGTGAGATCGTGGTCACCAAACCAGATCAACCTCACGTACAAGACAATCCTCTTCCTCAACACAAAGAAGAAGAGGTAAACATGATTAATTGGAGCAATGGACAGAGTTCCAATTACAATGGCGAATCATCTCAGACCACCAAAGACGGGGTTGACAGATGGGATTATGCCAAATTCTAGTTTGCAATGGAACACGAGATGAAAGCTCTGTGCAAGCAGATTGAACAATTGGCAGAACTGGTGACCTATCAACATCAAGTGACACGCCAGTTAATCAGCCAGGAGCATGCTAGTCTCCTCCCTCTTGCCACAACTATACTCTCGTCACCTTCAGAAAATGAAATTCTGGAAGGCAAAGTGATAAAGAGAGCAAATGCCAAAGCCCGTCGAGATTTCGCCAATAAAAGGGAATTTACATACCTGGGCCAACCTATGGAGGAATTCCTGCAGATGCTAATCAATTAAGGAAGAATCACTTCCCTTCTTCCTCCGGTTAATCCCCGCTCCGGACGGTTCAATTCTGATGGAGTATGTCAATATCACTCCCATTCTCGCGGTCACAGCACAGAAGAATGTTGGGCACTCCGCCACCTTATCCAGAATCTAATTGACAGTGGTGTCCTGCAACTAGCGAATGATGATACTGTGCTACGTGAGAGTGAGGATATATGTCCTACTAAATGGAAGGGGTTGGTAGCAGCCATATCCACGAAAACAGATGGGACTAACAAATCACTCACAATACCAACAATTTAACTCAGGGGAAGCAACAATCCTTTGAAAGTCACCACTCCAGAGCCAATCAACTTACCATGCAGAGCACAATATCCTATTATTAGCTTACATAAAGTGCCATAGAATTATGGAGAAGGTGAAGGATCCACCTCGCATACAACTGCTACAGTGTCAAAGGAAAATCCACTGTATCTTCCCCAACGAGTGATGAAGTCTGCCATCAAATAAAAGGGGAAAATACCCATGGAGAAGATTAAAAAATTCCTCCGCACTATGGGTCATAACGAAGCCAAGGTGGTTTTAAGCTTAAAAGAAGCTCCACACCAAATCTCAATTTTGGACTTGGTCCTAACTTCCGAGGATCACCGGACGATCTGGCTGAAGGTTTTAGAAGAAGCCTATCTACCAAAATTAGTGGATGCGGAAAAATTTCAACATTTGGTTGATCACATTTTCAACAACAATGTGATATCCTTCACTGATGACGACATCACGCCCGAAGGGACTGGTCACTGCAAGCTGTTGCACATTGCAGTCATGTCCTCCGGATACATGCTAGCTGGAGTCTTGATAGATGGAGGCTCATCTCTAAATATATGTCCATACGCTACCTTGGTGAAGATGAATATCAATCTCAACCGAATCTGGAGCAGCCATACAGTCATCAAAGCTTTTGATGGAGCCCACCAAAATTCGGTCAGAGTAATTGAACTGCCAATCTAAATTGGTCCCCATATATTATGCGTATCTTTCCACGTACTCAAGATAGATTCGGGATACAACCTGCTCTTAGGACGACCATGGGTTCATATGGTCAGGGCAGTACCCTCCACCCTTCATCAACAGTTGAAATACATTATCAACAACAGCCTAATCACAGTCAACGCTGAGCTGGAGTGTCCTCCACATAGTGACATACCATACATCAACGTCAATTCAGATGTTGAACCGGTCAGTTTTTATACCTTGGAGGTGAGCAACACCTAGTACCATACTATTGGAACGCCACCTCTCATACCCAAGATTTTTACCGAAGTGATGTCAGCTACTCAAGAAATGATATCCTTGGGGCATCAGCCAGGACAAGGGCTAGGTAAAGACCAACAGGGTATCAAGTACCCCATCCAAGTTGTCAGTCAAATTGGGACAGCTGGGCTAGGCTATTCTGCCAGTTCTAGTAACAGGAATCCACATAAATATCCTCAGATTCCTCCAACTTCAGTTACACTTACGTTTGTCTACACTTACAACTGCTGAGTCTGCACAACCTCTCGTAAAGGTGCCAGCCAACGTGATGGCTATGTTATTTCCCAAGTCGGTACCAGTAAAGGCGAAAGAAGTCTTTGTTCCAGATCCCGTCGTGGAGGAAGAGAAACAAAGAATTAAAAAAAACGTCATCCGAATGATGTCGGGCATGTGCATCATTGTTCATAACGAGCATACAAACAGATACACCCCAGACGATGATTGCTCAGACATAATGGCCATCATTCGGGATAGGGAGGACGATGAAAATCCCTCCATCACTGCAGTCCACCCGGACTTTGCCCTTGCCAATTGGAGCAACACTCCTTGCATTGGTCGACAAGGGTAAAACGGGCAGAAACTATTTCTATCATGTAGATATCATAACTGCTTACTTTTATGTACAATATTAGCAGTCATTTTGCCAATATATTCTTACACTTTGTATGATTAAACCTTTTCATATATACTAAGTGAAAGCATATTTTGTTTCAGGACCTTAAATTTAGATGTGTCTGTACTTGCTGATATGGTGCCTCTTCTCCACAAAGACTGTAACTTTGATGAAGATATGAATTCAGCCTTGATGGAAATACATGAAGACATTAAGGTGCCTCCGAAAATTCAAGAATGGGTCAAAGATAAACCTAAACCCAACCTTGATCAAACCACTTCATTCAATCTTGGAACCTTAGAAAGCCCTAAGTTAATCCAGATTGGTTCAGACATTACCCCAAACCAGCGGAATGACATGGTTACGCTATTAACCCAATTCCAAGATGTGTTTGCATGGTTTCATGAAGACATGGTGGGTTTGTCCACTGACATTGTAGTTCATCGCCTTCCCATTAAAGAGAGATTCAAGCCCGTCAAATAGAAACTCAGGTGATTAAAACCTGAGTGGAGTTTAAAGGTAAAGAGGAAATTGTGAAACAGTTTCAAGCTGGCATCATCATGGTGTCCATATATCCTGAGTGGATATCCAACATTGTTCCCGTGCCTAAACCTGGAGGAAAGGTGCAAGTCTGCATGGATTATCGGGACTTGAACAAAGCTTGCCTTAAAGATAGCTTTTCCGTACCCTTTATTCACATTCTCATTGACAATACCGCTCAATACTGCATGTATTCCTTTGCTGATTGCTTTGCGGGGTACCATCAAATCATGGTCGCTGAGGAAGATCGTGAGAAAACTGCTTTCATCACGCCTTGGGGAACCTTTTGCTATAGAAGGTTGTCATTCGGCCACAACAATGCCGGAGCCACCTATCAGCGAGCTATGATGGCTCTCTTCCACGATTTAATGCATAAAGAGATCGAGATCTACGTGGATGACATCATTGTCAAATCTCGAAAGGAGGAAGACCACTTAGACCATCTCAGAAAGCTATTCAACAGGTTGCGTAAGTACAACTTGAAGATGAATCCAGCCAAGTGCGCCTTTGGCATTAAATCAGGCAAGTTGCTAGGATTTCTAGTCATCCACAAAGGGATTGAGCTGGATCCTACCAAAATATAGGCCATTACGGAAATACCCATTCCTCAGACAGAGAAGGAAATACGGAGATTTTTGGGAAGAATCAACTTCATTAGCAGATTTATCTCTCAACTCACAGCAACCTGTGAGCCAATCTTCAAGCTATTAAGGAAGAACTCCTCCATGAAATGGAATGATGAGTGCCAAAATGCCTTCCTCATAATTAAAGAACAGCTAGTCAAAGCTCTCATTTTGGTACCACTCAGGGATGATGTTCCCCTGTTCATGTACCTGTCCATAAGTGACAACACCATGGGCTGCATGCTGGGACAGAAAGACGATAGAGGCCAAGAACGAGCTATCTATTACCTCAGCAAAAGATTCAGCAGCAGTGAACACAAGTTCACTCTGATTGAGAAAACGTGTTGTGCTTTAGCATGGGCTTCCATGAGGTTACAACATTACCTTCATGGTCACACAATCCATCTCATATCCCGTGTGGATCCTCTCAAGTACGTGTTCAACAAACCCTTGTTAAATTGCTTGTTGTACAGATGGCAGTTGATCCTACAACAATTTGACATCGTCTACGTGACTCAAAAGTCCGTCAAAGGTCAAGGAATTACTGATCAACTAGCCGCCGCGTCCTCAGGGGATTTCAAACCCTTGGAGACATACTTCCCCGATGAGGGAGTAATGATGGTTCAGTAACACCATCAGTATGATACGCGCCAAATATGGATGATATATTTTGATGGAGCTGTTAATATGGAAGGTTCTGGAGCTGGAGCAGTTCTAGTATCTAGTACGAGGGAGCAGTATCCCGTCGCCGTCAAATTACAGTTTGTCAGCACCAACAACACAGCGAAGTATGAGGGTTGTCTCATGGGGCTAAAACTTTCCCGTTCAATGGGCATCAGGCGGTTAACTGTCTTTGGAGATTCAGAGTTGGTAATCAGACAATCCACCGGAATCTATCAAACCAAGGAACTATATTTGCTGCCTTACCATCGACAAGTTTTACAGATAGTTTTGGAGTTTGAAGAAATCTCATTTCTACACATTCCTCGAAATAGGAATGACTTTGCAGACGCATTAGCAACTTTGGCCTCCTTGATTCGCATATCTGACAGGGGACACTTGCCAAGCGTCACAATTTTCCTGCACAAGGCACCAGCCTATGGGAACTACGTTGGAGAAGTATCGGAAGAGCTGCCTCCCATCTAGCATCCTTGGTATCAACATATCAAGGAATACCTATAAGATGGATCTACACCCGCTGAGGCGAGCCTGACTGAGAAAAGGCGGATCCATCGACTTGCTATGAAATTCTACCTGAGTGGAGATGCGCTCTACAAAAGAGATGCAAGACTAGGTCTCCTCAGATGTTTAGACAAAGATCAATCTCAAAGGCTTATGGATGAAATCCATAGTGGAGTATGTGGGCCCCATATGAATGGCCCCCTCCTTGTCAAGAAAGTCCTCAGGACAGGACATTACTGGCTCTCTCTCAAAGCTGACTGCAATGACCACGTCAAGAGATGTTATTAGTGCCAAATTCATAGGAATGCTATCCACGCCCCTCCACGGGAACTCCACACTATGAGTTCACCTTGGCCCTTCTCAATGTGGTGAATGGACGTTATCGGGCCCATTGAGCCTAAAGCCAGTAATAGACATCGATTTATCTTTGCCATGATCGACTACTTCACCAAGTGGGTAGAAGCAGCCTCCTTCCCCAGGGTTATCAAAGAAGTCATCATTGCTTTCATTAGAAACAATGTCATTTGTCGATATAGACAACCAGAGGTGATTGTGTCAAACAATGCTAAGAACCTCACCAACAAGATGATGGACGAGTTATGCAGTAAATTCCACATCAAACATCTTAACTCTGTCATCTACCGTCCAAAGATGAATGGTGTTGTTGAAGCGGCTAACAAAAATATCAAGAAGATCATGCAAAAGATGTCTGCCAACCACAAAGGATGGCCTGACTTATTACCTCTTACTCTGTTAGGCTATAGAACACCAATGCGCACTTTCACTGGGGAAACCCCCTACGCATTAACCTATGGGACAGAAGCAGTGCTCCCCATAGAAGTAGAAATGGAATCCCTTAGAGTGTTGATAGACGCTCAGCTGGATGAAGACCAATGGGTACAAGACAGGTATCACCAATTGTCTCTAATAGACGAAAGGCGAACCGCTGCTATCTTCCATGGTCAGTTATATCAACAAAGGATCGCCAGGTCCTACAACAAAAAAGTCCGGCTACGACAGTTTAAACAACATGACTTGGTTTTGAAGAAGATCATTGACAACCAAGATAAATCTAAGGAAAAATTCGCTCCTAACTTGGATAGCCCGTTTGTTGTCAAGGAAGTATTGACAGGGGGTGCTCTCAGATTGTAAGAAATGAACGGTGATGAATTTTCACAACTCATCAACTCAGACACCGTGAAGCGGTACTATGTCTGAAGTTACCATCAAGCAAGCATCATGGTGTTGTCTCATCAGGTCACTAGTCATTCTGGTTCTTTAACCCTTTACCACGTACAACTTTTCCACACTTTTCCCCTCAGGGAAACATACGTTGCAAGCCAGCATCCTGGCTTCACTGCGCTCATACCACTTAGGTCATCCCACTACAGATTGAACCTCTCGCGTTTGTAGTTTGGCTACCCATACATGTGATCAAACTTTTCGTACCTGCAGTTTATCCTCAACCTAGGATCAAACTTTCTCCTCCCCGCAGTCTGACCTGCACATAGGATCACGCTTTTCAACTCGTCCTGAGGGGTGAACTACGCCGACCTGATCTCCTCTTCAATAGGAGTACGTAGGCAACCATGTTACATGGCCCAGTCGCAATAAAACAAAAGCAACAAAAACATTTCTACCCCCTTCCCTTTATAAAAACAAAAATAACAAAAAACACTCCTACACCATTCCTGCCACATACAACATTGAACCTCTTGCACCAGGTTCGAACTACGCAGACCTGATCTCCTCTCCAATAGGAGTATGTAGGCCGACATTTATGGTTCGGTCTCACCCCCTACCAAAACACAAACCATTGTCAACTTGTATTGGGATCATCTTTCAATCCACTGCATTTCATTCGACTTCAGACCAAAGGGATGGAATTACCTGAACTCCTCCTAAATAGGAGATTCGGCGACCATCTAAGTTGCGGTTGTGCCTCAAAGAGCAACACCAACCCATAAGAGATGGAATTAACTAGGCTTCTCCTGAATAGAAGTACTAGCGACCATCTGTGGTACGGTTAATCTCAGAGAGGAAAGCCACACTCCTATCCACATTTCCATATACAGAAACCAGTCCCAAGACACCAAAATGGTAGGGATATACACAAATCAATGATCCATTCTGAACTATCCAGTGATAACTCAATGTCCATCCCGCAAGGAGGAATTAAGAATACATCAAGATCACAAGTCCTGAAGAAGCAGGCAAAATATCAAGCAAGTATCAGAGCATATCTAAAAGGGGAGTGATTAAAAATATATTTCCCTGCTATATATAAAATGATGTTTGATATACACAATGTAAATTGTACATGACAAAATGGCTAAGCTTGTCTGTGCAGGAAAATATAAGCCCAGGTAAAACTCAGGATATATGCGAGCTAACAAGCCCAACATGGCATCCCTCTCAGAAGAAGGAGGCGAAGCTGTGGTCTCCTATACAAGGGTGTCCACACGACCCAACAGATCTGCAGCCATCTGTATGGTGACCATATGCTCATCAATGTAAGTGCTCATCTTTGCAATCATACCAGTGGTAAGGGACCGCACTGCAGTACTATCTGTGACGGCTACATCCCAGGCAGATATGGCACTATCCCGCTCAACTATCACTGCATCTCTGGCTGATCTGGCCTCGTCCCTCTCAACAATAGCGACATCTCTACGAGCTAATGCGCCATCTCTCTCTAAGCTAGGTCTCTCCCATCAAGGGCAGTCAACATCAAAGCTCTAGCCTGGTCTCTCTCGAAAGTCATCAGATGAAGACTCTGCTCAAAGTACTGTGCTGAATGCTGAATCACAACAATACTAGTACTAGGAGAATCTAAAGGAAATTTTGGCAACCCAGCAACTATCTCCTCCTCGATATGGGAATCAATGTCCTCCATGGGCTCTCCATCATCTGACTCACTATCCGGTACTGTGGATACTGCCACAGTCGATAAAATCTCTGTCTCCATCCATGCAGAATACTCTGACGAACAACCTGGATGGCTCACAGTGAAAGCAGCTATCTCACGCTGATCCCAACATGCATACACACGGGATCGGTCCTCTGCTGAGAGATAGCGAGAAGCTAAACGCTGACTTAGCGCCCCCTCAAAAGGATGAAAATTCTGAAACTGGTCAAACTGCGATATCACGACCATCGGGTGATAGGTAGTCATACCTCTCAAACTAGCCAGAGAGAGATAATCCATGCCCGGAGCATGAGTAATAAAGCTGTAAGATGAGCTAAGCCCCGAACACAGCAATATGCTAAACGGATCACTGATATCCGCCAAAAACATAAACCAAGACATAGCGTCCGTACACTCCGATGGCTGAAAAGAGTATGACATGGCTATATCATGGGTGAAACAATACCCATGTCGTCTAAAGGTGTCGATCGGTCTCAAGTGTGACATAAACCACACGTACAGCATGACTGAGCTGCCTGTAAACACTCATGTCGGATAAGTGCAGAAGTATGTAGCCAACCTCAGAGTCTCTGTTATAATCATCGGTATGATGGTACGACCCTCCCTGAGAGCTCTCACTGCCATGATGACTCCAATGCCTATCTCATCCATGTACCGTGGCATATAGACATACGATAGTACGTACAATAGCAGTACATCCACCCTAGCTAAACGCCAATGGTCCTTCGGTGTGGTAAAATCCCCTAAATGTCGTGTATAACTATCCTCAGAGCCAAATCTGCCAAATAAAAAATGCTGGGATATGACGTGGGCAGAGGTAAGCTCATCCTGCACCACCCTACGCCTCAATCCAGTGAGGGTCATGAACCGTCGACTCATGTCCCCCAAATCTATATGCACGCAAAGTCTGTCCAGTGGTAGCATAGTCAATCGTGCATACACCTCTAGAGTAGGAGTCAACTCCTGGGTCCCAAATCAAAAAATATGCCTCTCCGATACCCAGTGCTCTAGCATGCCATCCATGAATCCTATGGGAACCTGAAACATCAACAAGGTCATAGTATGCTGCAACAAATAATCTACGGTCATCCTATCTGATGGTGACATATTATCATACCACGATCGCATACCAGATGCCACCAATAATGGTGGGGTATGATCAATACGGCTAACTGTCGAAGAAGACATCTGTACGGGCCGTGTCATAAGACCATCCAGGGGTCAATGTTGAATATCTCTGGAAATACATACATATGCATAACATGATACATGCACTGCAGATAATAGATGGCAATATGATATAGGGAATGAAAAACTGTGCATACATTCCTAAGTATATCAACATCTAATACATCATCTCTGTACAGCTACAAATACAGGGAAATGGGGCACAAACGCCCTACTACTAACAAAGACCTATCAAAAGATATAGCGAGAATGGGACACAATCACCCAATAGCTAACAGAGGCCTATCAAAAGAGATAACGATAATACACATCAGAAGAAGACAATAGTGTCAATATTAACACCATCAATCATGTCCACCTGATATAACTCCTCCTAAGTCACTAGATCTCTATCAACAAGGATGTCAGGCTTATACAAAAGAGGATCTGCGCCGACAAAGTCAAATGAGTCTTCTGAGGGGCCAGCGCCGGAGCTGGAAGGATCAAATGAATTTGTATCTGTCGGATCTCTGCCCAAATTCCAGATAAAGAAATATGCCCGGTCCAACCGTTGGGTCAAACTGTCAAATTATGTCACATGAGTCGGATCTCGGACACAAGCTAGCCAATCCGTCACCATCACGGATCCTGGAACCATATCCCCCATGAACTAAGTGGCGCGGGTTTGGGCTCCAATAGTACGAGGGAACCACTAACGCTGGAATATCTCTTGAGTTCAGGGACCCTATGATAATGCAAAGCCGTCAACCCCCAATAATGGGATATCAGTGACGGGTGACTGCGATACAGGCCAATGACGCCTGGCAGGAGGTAAGATCGGTATGCGAATCTCCCATGTGGTGCTCCTAATAGCATGCTCACCTAAATAGAGCTCCCATCCTCCATCTGTAAAGAGAGGAACTCTCCGGGTGGAAGTCACATACTCGACGCCAGTCGGGTACCCATCCTCAAATCTAATGGCCAAATGTTCCCCAGAATAGGGAATTCATGTGATAATATCAGCTGTCAACAACTCCAGCTGCAGGCGATAGTGAGTGAAACCCTCAGCTGCAGGGACCTCCGTCAATATGGAATGATGCCATCGTCGTCCTCGTGGATAGGTATCTAAACCTAACACACTCACAGGACGCAAGCATGGGAGCCTCTCGTAGGCCCAAATCTGCCAACACAATGACAAAACATCTGCGGTCAGTAAACACTCTTAACCTATAAAGGGGAAATGACAAGAGAAATACTCACCAGCAGAAATGGGTAGAATCCTAGTCAAGCCTCAGTCAAACCCTGTGAGCACATACACATGCCCCAGAGGAAATAGGCAAAGGTGTAGGAACCCCAATCATACTCTCCAATACAGTCCACATTACGTGTGGTGCTGACCAAAGCGACCGACACCGTAGAAGAGTTATCTACTATGAAGTAGCCTCTAATGATCATCGGGAATAATCGTTGAAGAATGTGATCCCTGACTCGGACATCATCAGGCATGGGCTCGCTCAATAGCCCACTCATAGCATCTACGCTCAAAGGACCCGTACGCACAGTCCTACCTCCACCGAAACTCCTAACAAGGATCTGACGGCAGTAGGGGTAATATTCGTCATGCAAGGCACTGGTGCCCCTCCAAACTCCATGCTTGTGATGAACCACCAATCCATCAGCATCATCATCACCTCACAGTCCGACAAATGGAGTGACTGAGTCTGATGAAACCATCGCTCAGATAGTGCCCTGAGATAACCCTAGGGATAACGACGGGGAAGGATGGAAAAGAATTCTCCAAATCCCCAGTCATGCACAATTGCTCTGTAGTCAGGATGAAGAGTCTGGTACATGGAGTGTATGCTAAACCAATTCCCTCGAGGCTGTGTGAAGCCGGGTACCTGCATGAAATGTAGATCAGCATCAGAATCCTTTACTCCTCATCAATAGGAAAGAAGGAAAATCAAGATCTAACGTCATACCTCGTTAGCATGCAAATACATCGAGGGATGTCAACTCAAGTCACCCAGAAGCTCTGGGTTTGCCACTTGAATACTCAGGAGGTCCCTACGGGGAACATGCATAGCAAGAGCGGGGTCAACAACTGGAACATCCTCCTCCTCGTCCTCAACGTTTGGTAAATTAACCCGGACTGGACGTATCACCGCCTCCACCAACCGACAAGGCTGTCTAATAGAACGGGGTCGAGGCACTTCAGAAGCCCTCCTCCATACACCAGAAGTGGTCCTACGGGAACTATTCGACTAATCCAGATCCATAATATCTGGACAACAAGTCTCCAAATTACCTCAGAAAGGGTGTGGTATTTCCTAACTTGGAGCTTTTCAAAATGCATTTTATGACTACATGCATGCATGCATTACTTTAACATACATCTACCGTAGAGTTAAAAATGCATGAATAATTAAATGCCTACATTTTAGAAAATTTTGTCATAGTCCCCTTTGTAAATCGGACAATCCACATGCACATAGGCATGACTAGGTGGCCATTCAGTAGCACACCTGCCCCAAAGTCATATACATAATATATGCATTAAAAATCAAAAACATCAATCTATAAGGTTAACCTCAATACCAGGAGTACTTTACCTTTTACCTTTTGCTCATTTGTCCTCAAACAGGATAAGAAATAGCAGAAAAAGGTGCCAATTTGACTGTCTCAAAAGTCAAATTTTTTCACATCATTATGTTCAGCATGGTTTAATACTAACATTTATTATATTGAATATTTTTTATCAAGTCATTTGAGCATATATAATCACTACTATGTGTTTAGATGCATTTCATATGATAATTCATTTTCCAACGGATAAAAACTGAAAAAAAAAATACATGCATATATTACCAGAATAGTGTAGAACACTTGTACGGTGATAGAATTTTCAAAAAATCGCCCAAACTCAGCAGATCTGAAGGAGAGCTCTCGGATTTTTCTTCGCGACACAAGTTGAAAATGACTTGTGGTATCAACCTACAGGATATTAGTATCCATGGTGGGCCGCAGGTCCATCTGCAACTAGAGCAGGTGTATCTGCGGCACCCCTATATGGGTCCCACCCCTCCGGCTCGGTCCAGTTTGAGTTGCAAAGGAGTTCTTACAGATTAAAAAGATCAAATCAGGGATAAAAATGCTACGCGATTGAGCAGAATAGCTTACAAATCTTGGCCTTCCCATATGGAACCTTGGGTCTGTCCCTCATTCATTGGTATTCGCCCAAACACAGGGTACACCATACCAATGATCTCAAATGTTACTAGTCACGCTCGGCAGTAACTTGCGCAAGTCCAATGCCGCCAATTTAGGGTCAACACCCTAATTCTCTAACATTCCCCGGCGGGGGTCACAACGCAGACTCAAAGAAGTTCCTTGGCGGGGGTCACCACATATTGTCATCCATTGATGTACATGTCAATGAAGGTCAAGCAGTCTTGATGTTATTTCAGTCGATGGCAAGTAAACCCATCGAGGCATCGAAAGCTATTCGATGATTGCGTACTTTGATATTCATATTCCCTATCAGATCCTCGGCGGGGGTCACAACGCATAGCAGTCGTTGATTCGCGCGTCAACGAAGGTCAAGCCGCCTTGAAGTCTACCCCACATGGCTTTTCATCCGTTGATTCACACATCTGTGAAGTACACGTCAATGAAGGTCAGGCAACCCTGACAACATATGTTGTCAGCAGTAAATCCAACAGAACATTGACATATCCCGGCGATACAAACCAGGAAAAAATCAGCATCATCAAAGAGGATTGATGATAGAGTATGTTATACACATCCTCAAACAGACAGAGCTTTATCCCCACAGATCTCTTATGCATAAGAGGCACCTCTTCGGAATCAAGTTTGTATCAAGGATTAAGGACTTTGGTGATATCCCCAACATCAACATCTTAACAGATTTGGATCACACATCCCATCGGGCCATTATTGCCAATCCTCGGTAATCGTTACAAGGATCTGGCAATCATCCCCAGCATATTGGGCAACAACCCCGCACACATGCATCATACATCACATTGCATTTCAAGTGTCTTGGATTCTTTATCCTACCAATGCATTGCATTGCATGAATATGATAAAGAGGGGCATCTGTAGACACTTAAAATTTTTTGCACACCTGTCAATAACATTTTAGGAATGCAGATTCATCTTTCAGAGATAACCCTGAAAGATAGTTCACGGTAAGTCCGGATACTACCGAAAGTTCAATCTCAACCCCGGAACACACACCGGGAGTAACAGTTCTAACCTCAGAGATAACCCCGAGGCATGCAGTTCTAATACCAAAAACTCCACCGGAGAAGACCGATTAATCTCAGAGATAACCCTGAGGTATCCAGTCTCAGTCCCCACATTGGGAATAGTAGCTACCAACCTTAGTGATAACCCCAAGGAATGCAGTTCCGGCGATGACCCCGAAAATGCTTGTTTCAAATGCATGCAATCAGCTTCAACCTTGGTACTCACACCGAGGCACTCAAGACCAGACCTGGAGATAATACCAGAAGGACATGCACCCCTCAGAGATGATTTTGAGGACCTTCAACACTTGTAGCAGTCCAATCTCAGAGATAACCCTGAGAAACGTCTACTTTACCAGCCTAAACTGGTGATAACTCCGGTGAGGGGCAAAGGTATTATCTCGCCAATTCAAGGCCACATCACGTCATCTCAACATCTCATACATACATTTCTACACAACGATGTCCCATAAAAATCAAGGAAAACCAATCCCGAGTGACTATTGTGCAGGGTCACGGATAGAATTTGAAGCTTGAAGACCGGAGGGCACCATCCCATCTTCATGACTTCATACAACCTCTAATCTCATGTCATTGTATAACTCTCGACAACGGCGGTCCGAAATAGGTCCTACATACCTCAACCGGACGCGAGACGACACGACCCGAGAAACCCAGGGCAACCTGGGCAGCCTCAGGTACACCTGCGGCTGGCCGCCTGTACACCTGTGGCTCCCCCCTCTATAAATAGAGGGCTTGGGTGGCCATTTTAAGAAAAAAGGAGGCGAGGAAGCTCTGTCAAATTTGCTCTGTACTTACAATATACTAAGTGCTTTCTCATTTTATACACTTGTGAGCTCACATATAGCTACTTTTGTACCAACAGAAGCCGAGTTTCATCTACTTTAAAGATATAGAAGTCTTCTTTGGCAGCCCACTGTGAGCCTTCTTACACACTTTAAAGCCTTTCTCTTCATTTTTGCACACACCCTTCTTCACGTTGAGAGTCGTGTTGCATGTGTTTGCCTGGACTTCGGTCCGTGGTTTTATTTTCAATTTGTATATACATATACATATATATATATATATATATGGACTAACATTATCGAGTTATGCCTCGATTGGGCCTAGACTTCGATCTGGAGCGTTTATTTGCTTATATATATATATATTTATATATATATGAACTGTGTGTCGGACTTTGTTTGATGAGCCTAGACTTCGGTCTGGAGCGTTTACTGCTTTAATATATATATATATATATATATATATATATATATATATATATATATATATATATATATATATATATATATACATATACATATATTAACTGTGTGTCGGACTTTGTTCGATGAGCCTGAATTTTACATCTGGAGCATTATTTTACATCCGGAGCATTTACTCACTTATATATATATATATATATATATATATATATGAACTGTTGTCGAATGTAAAATCCAGGCTCATCGAACAGAGTTCATATATATATATATATATATATATATATATATATATATATATATATATATATATATATATATTCGTCCTACCTGAAGTTTACTTTGTGGTGGTTGATCGCTTTTACAGCTTTCTTTACGTTTCGTCCTGCTTGGAGTTTACTTCGTGACAGCTGATCGCTTTGTACAGCTTTATTTATGTTTCGTCCCACCTGGAGTTTCCTTCGTGGCAGTTGATAGCTTTTACAGCTTTATTTATATTTTTTGATCCCCCATGGAGGTGCTTCGAGGTGGCTGATCATGTCTATATATATATTTACAGCTTTTATATATATACCTGCTTACTGCTTTCATACAAATTGTGGTATCGTGTGAGCCTAGGAATCACGTGATCATAGATTCAACCTATTGGATCTAGATTCGGTTCCCGTGATGGACATTTTCAGCTGTAAGTAGCTTTTAAATTATTCTGCGGTGTCTGAATTTTCTCAGATGGTTTTCATACCCACGAGGAAATCGCCATTATTTTGTACATTATTTTCTTATAGATGCTTTGCATCTCCAAATAATAAAAGCAATCAAGCCGATTATTGAATAAAATGGAAGTATTAAAAGGTCTCAATTACTATTGAGCATCAGGGTTTGAAAAATCTCTTTTATAAAACATCATTGCCATATCTTGCTAAAAACTAAATTTTTACATAAATTCAAACCCTGTGTATATAGGTGTGAACGAGGCCTCTTACTACTTCCAAATAACAGCACATTGACCCACACACACACACATTTAGATAACAGTTTCTTGAAAAGTGGCGGTCACCGTGGTAACATGGATGTCGGAGGGTGCCTAACACCTTCCCTCCGCATAATCAAGTCCCCGGACCCTAATGAATCTCGGTTTCACCGACCCGTTTAACAGTATCACATCACTGGGTCAATGTGCAAACCTTTTCTCGGTTGTGTTGGTACAACCAGTTAAAAAACCAACTGGTGACTCTTAACAATCCATCATCGACATTATACATGTCGGACCTTTTTCACTTATTTTTTCAAACAAATCTCACCTAAAATGAGAACACCAAAAAATAAGTAGCGAAAAGGGACAACTAAAAATCCCAACGTCGACAATAATACCTTCGGTGAAGGTTATTTGGAGGGACCACAATGCCGAAGAAGTAACGTGAGAACTTGAGCGTAAAATGAAGTTTAATTTTCCTCATTTGTTTATGTAATTGTATCGAGATTCTGGGGAAAAAATCCTTCTAAGGGGGGAGAATGTAACGCCCGAGAAAATCGGATATTTATGTGATTTAAATTTTATTTGATTATTTGAATTAAATGAAATTAATTATTTATTTATGTGAGTAAGTTGTTTGAAGGTCGTTCTATGACTTAGAATGTGTGGATGTGGTTAGGATTCTGGCTTTGTGTTAGGATTAATTATTTTGAATTTCCAAGACAAAAATAAAGGTTTTCCGAGAAAATTCTATAAAAACACTATTCATATGTTTCTGCTCGGGAATTAGTTATAAATTTCTGAAAAACGCGTAATGATAGAATTCTAAGACGAGATGGAATATCTAATAATATTTCAGTTATGACAAACGAAGTTTTGGCCTACGGACTTAAAACCAAAAGGTTAGGAAAAGTGAGTTCTGAGAATTAAGTGACTATGTATAATGATTATGGTTATTATATGTAAGGAATACGAGTATGATACTAGTTATTATATGAGTATAGTATAAAGATTATTACAACGTATAATACGAATATCGTACGAACTATATACGAAGAGAATACGAGAATTGTACGAGTAGAATATGATTAGTTCTTAATGGACTCTTAGTAATTGAACTTTGACAACTCTAATTGGACTTGGATTATGTCAAGCCCAAAGTTATGTAAATCAAGCCCAAGATAGGCCCAATATGATTTAATTCTAAGGCTCAAACTAAGAAACCAAACCGCGGATCGAACCGATGGATCACCAGATAGGTAAAACCCATGGGGGGACCCAAAGGGCTAGGTGGGCCGGCCACTTGGTAGCCAAGTAAAGTGTTTTACTTGGTGGCTAAGAAAATGAATAGTAAGGAGGTGGGGCATGTTAACCATTTTGCCCTTAATTGGATTTTTCTATAAAAGGAAGCATAAGCTAGTTCATTTGGTTGTTTTACCAACTTGAGCAAATATATTGAGAGAGAGAAAAGTTCATTAACAAGTAATCAAGAGCAATCCAATGTAAAACACTCAAGCTTTATTAAAGAATGTGAAGAACGTTAAGGTAATAATACGTAAACCTTAATCTTCGATCCTTTTCTATTTATTTTTCTTAGAGAAGTATGAATTGGTGGAGCATGTCTCCTCCAGAGTAATAAGCATGGCTAAAGTGGATTAAAACATTATAAGCCATGTATGATTAGGAATCATAAGCGTTTAAGTAAGTTTAAGCGAAGAAAATCCAATAAACGTTTATTTGGTTGTTGATGGACAAATTAAAACCCATCATAGGTTATGTGTATCTTGTTTGGTTAGGTTATAGATAATGAATCAATGGATTGGTTCCATTTGATTTGGCATATAAAACTCGAGTAACGAAGTTATGGTGAAATTTACGAGATTAGGCGTTAAAACGTTAAAATTGTAAAATTCCCGGATTAGTAGTCAAAAGTTGTCGTTTATATTGGAAACCTTGGTTTTCAATGGCATAACGTAGAACAACGTATTTGAGAGTCGTGGACTCAAGAATCATCGAATTCTGACTTAAAACGAAGAAACGAGTTATGAACATTCACGAACGTTAAACAAACGCGTAATAAAACGTTAAATAGTGAATTCATTGTTAACAGATTTAAAAACTACTTTTGTTCGAATGAAATCGAAGTACATGAGATATGCAAGATAACGGCTTTTGAACGAGCCAATTCTGACTTATAACGACCAAGTTAGGAGTTCGGAAAGAATTGAACTGAGAATATTTAGAAATTTCTCAAAGGCTTAGGGTCAGCGCCGCAGTGCCGCCCCAAGCGTATGATACTCGCACCGCAGGGTCGAGTCGTAGAGTTAGTCACTGCTAAGTCACGCCGCAGTGCCACTTGTATATAGGAGTCTCACGCCACAGCGCTAAGACAAGGGTTGAGGTACTGTTAGTTGGCGCCGCAGCACCAATGTAACACTTGAAGATGGCGCCGCAACGCCGAGACAGGAGAAAAGTCTGACTTAGTTACTTTTGAACCCAATTATTGCATGACAATTATGGGATAAGTGTATATACTTGATATACATGTTAAAACCATTCTTATATCACATATATAGTGATGACTTCAGGAATTTAACATTGTTTAACTAGTAATTAAATGAAGAATGTAAAGTGTAAGAAAGTAAACCGTATTCAATTACTATGGTACTTAACCAATGGTTGTTAAATGTTGGTTTAGTAACGTAATAACATTAATAAGTCGTAAGGAAGGGATAAGTAACTCAAAATGAGTATTATTAATGAAAAAAATTTGGTTAAGTTATAGAAGAGAAAGAAGTTGGTAAAAATAATGTGATTAGATTGTTTGCTAGCTAATTGTAGTGTGCTATGTGAATATATCATGTAGAAACTTTAAAGACCAAGAACTGTTGAATTTTATTTGAAGACTCTTGAAATCAAGTTTTCTTAACGCTTATCTAACCTTCGTTTTAGCCAAGTTTTCTGTGATTCATGTTATGAGATGCATGAATTGTTTTATGAAAGGGACGATGCCAGTTTTAACTCAGCTAGACTAATCTTAAGAGTTTGATTGATTTGTTTACAAGTCTTTCGATATAGAATTGATAACGTTATCTTATGCCAATTATTTGGTACAGATTCAAAGGTAAGCCTGAGTATTAATAAACAAATGTATTTTACATCGATTATTCGATGGGCACGTGAGGTTGCCAAAACTTAAACATAAATACGTTTAGCGGATGAGTGTTGATCAACATAGAGTACTATAGGCTGATCACCTAGAAGTGCTCGTAAGATATATCGGACTTACAAACTTATTGTCGAGTTGTTCTTTTTAATGAATGAAAACCAAAAGAGAATGTTCATGGTCTTTTGACTTAGTCAGAATTCCTAAGTTACTATATGTACTTCAGAATTATTTTATGCGAATGAAAAGTGATATTCAACGTTTCATGGTACTTCATAGCTATTTGTTCAGTTATTGAAAAATAATCATATGATTCTCGATGTGGTATTTATATTATCTATTACTAAACTTGCTGAGCTAGTTATGCTCACTTCTTGCTTGAATTATATGATTGCAGCTAAGGCCGAGTGAACCGAGGGTTCTAGTAACTATAAAGGCAAGGCTAAGATGGATAATTAGTTTATCCTGTAATAGTCTAGTATTTTGTATGAATTATATTATGATGAGCAAAGAATGTATTTAGTTAACAGAACATGGGAAAGGATTTATTATTATGGTAATAACAATGTAGTTAACACACTCATTTTGATGTTGTTTTAATAGAATTAATGTACAGTTATGATTACCGTGTAGCACTATATATGTGGGTTGAAAGTACCTGGATTTGGAGGCGTCAGAGTTATTCTCTAACCTAAAAGTGGAATAATGTCGTAGTATTGTGGCTACGTGATAGAATTAAGGTGTTTTAATTTCCAAGACGAAAATAAAAGCTTTCCGAGAAATTCTTCGAAAAACATTATTCATCCATTTTTGCTCGGGAATTATTTTTGAACTTCCGGGAAATACGTAGTGATAGAATGATAAGGAAGGATGGATTATGTAATAATAATTCAGTTATGACAAACGCAGTTTTTCGCCTGCGTACTAAGTTCGAGAATGTTAAGGAAAGTGAAAAATTCGAAGAAATGATGATCGTATAATAATAAAGTTATTATACGAGGTAATGAATACGAGTATGATACGAAGTATTATACAAGTATATATGAAAGGTAATAGGACGTATTAATGAATGATTATACGAGTTAGTATACGAGAAGAATACGAAGATTATACGTTAAAAGCCTAAACCATTTGTAATGGATTAGTAGGATTTGCTTGTATATTTGGCAAGCCCAAGTGAATTATTGTTAAGGCCCAAAGATAAGTAATGCAAGCCCAATGTTAGGCCCAAAGTTAATTAAACCTAAGCCTGAACCAAGAACCGGACCCATGGATCGAATCGATGGGTCACTAGGTGAGAAAAACTCATGGGGAAACCCATGTGGGCCCCCATGGTGAGTCATGGCTGGCCAAATAAGGAGGTGGGATAGCTTCCTTTGGAAGTTTGGTTGTGGAGGTGGGAATAGTAAGGAGGTGGGACCAATGGACCATTTTGCCCTCACTTTTCCAAGTCTATAAATTGAGAACTTGGATTGTTTTTGGTTGCTTGTTAATTTTCACCAACACTTAGAGCAAATATCATTGAGAGAAAAGTGAGAGTTTTCTTACTAATCCAAGAAGAAGAAGAAGAATCAAGTTAGAACAACAAAGGTAATTAATCCTTAGACCATTAGTCTTCATCTCTTCAATTGTAGTTTTGATAGAGAAGTGGATATTGGTAGAGCATGTATCATAAGGAGTAACAAGGATGGCTATTAGTGGACTTAAACAATAATAAACCATGTTACGAGTGGAATCATAATCATAGAATTATGGACTAACGAAGAACACATGAAAATTTATTTTTGTTATTGATGGACAAGTTTAAAACCATCGTGTATAGGATTAGATGATATATTCTTGGTTAGGATGATAAATGTATGAATGATGGAATGAATCCATTTTGAACGGAGTAAAAATCTCTAGTAACAAAGTTATAGCAAAATTTACGAGATTAGACGATAATAGTCGAAATCGTGAAATTCTTGAAATGAAAGTCAAAAGTCGATGTTTAACTCGAAAACCTTAGTTTTCGATGCCATATAGTAGAACTTTGCATTCAAGAGTTGTGGACTTAAGAATGGTCGAATTCTGACTTAAGACGAAGAAACGAGCTATGAACGTTCATGAACGTTTAACGAGCGCATAATAATGAACTTAAACTGTGAATTCAATGTTAACGGATTAGAAAACGTAAGTTGTCCTAATGAAATTGTAGTATATGAGATATACGAGATAACGGCTTTTGAACGAGCCAATTCCGACTTATAACGATCAAGTTACGAGCCTGGAAAGGATTAGATTTGGAAAACTTAAAATTTTTCTAAAGCTTAGGGTCGGCGCCGCGGCGCAGCCCAAGCTTATAAAGTTGGCGCCGCAGCACCATCCTCGGATCCCACACACTGCCAAGTCGCGCCGCAGCGTGGCATATACTGAAGGGTTTGGCGCCACAGCGCCTAACCGAATCCAAGACACTGCTAAATCGCACCGCAACACGGAACATACTTAGGAAGCTTGCGCCACAGCGCCAATACTAGGAAAAAGGCAGTGAAGAAAGATAATGAATATAGTGAAAGAGGAAGTTGATTGAATGTGAATTATTACCTTAATTAACTTAAAGTAACATCATTAAGGATGATTAAAACCTTAAGTTGAACCTTGAAAAGTTCACGAAAGGTTACTCAAATGTAAACACAAAGTAATACGATAAACCGTAATGAACGTTAACTAAACTAATGAATGTTAGTTAATCAAATGAATGTTTAAACCAAGAAGAAGGAGAAGACAAGTTAATGTCAATACGTGAAGATCATTTTTGACCTAATGTGGTATGCCATGTAATCATGTATTTTAGAATATATAAAGACACCAAAAGAGAAGTGAATTAACTGTAGAAGACGATGTAGGCAAGTGTTCTAAACCCTTGTGTGACAACCCGAGAATTTAGACAATTATTAAAATCTTAAAAGATTGAATAAAGGTTAAATAATAGACCTAGACAGAAAACAAGTGTATGGATTTGACATTTATGAGAATGATTTTTGAGAATTTAAAAATTTTTGGTGGAGACTTATAGGATTAAGTGTATGAGTGTATACAAATCTATATATACTAGTTATATGTATACAGTATGTGGTTAAGGGTCAAGGGTTGTTCAGATAAATTATATCAGTGACAAACCCTAATGATATGTTAAGAACATCAACGTTCAGTTATGAAACACTAACGATTTGTTAAAAACCCTAATGTCGGCGGTGGAAACCCTAATTTCAATTTCTGGAATTCGAAACCTAATCGGGAATTTAAAAACTCTAATTGTTAATTTAAAGAGTTTAATGTTAATTAGGAAACCTTAATCCTAATTAGCAAGCTTGAATGTGATTAGGAAACCCTAATATAATTAGGAAATATTAATTTCTAATTTAGAAATCTTAATTTTCTATTTTAAGCCCTAATTTTAAAATCCTAGAAAATTTAAAATTTTCAAAACCTAAGGGTACCCTAAGGGATAGGTTAAATGACTAGTATGCCATTAAATTTGCTAGCTAAATCACCAAAATGCCCTTTTAATTAAAACTTAAGTAAAAGATATTTACAAAGTGTGGTGAATCACCGCTTGATATCATCCATGTGTTTTAAGCAACTTGGATCAGCCAAATCTTGCCACATAACATCATTTGCAACCATGGATTTAAAGATCAAAGATTAAAGTAAAGAATATCTCACTTTACTTCTCATTTTTGCCAAGCCTATTCTCTCTCTAACTTTTTGAAATTTAGAGAGAGAGAAAGAAAATAAGCCATGATCAATCTTTAGCTTTCCAAGAACAGCAACAAGGATCAGAAATCAAAAATCAAAGCTAGAAAGGTATAAATTCTAAATTTTGTAAATTATGTGTTTTATGTTAGATGTTGTTAGTTGTTGTTTAAAGTTATGTTATATGATGTTATTTAGTGATCCAAGATGTTATATCAAGGATCCATAACATCTAGAAGCAAGAAAAATCAAGTTTTAAAAACTTATCTACGAACCCTAATTTGTGGCATGATTGCCTAATGTCAGGGCTCATAGATCTCAACCTGTTAATGGTTAGGTGTGTTTTATATTATAGATCTGTTCTCTGCCATAAGGAGAGTAGACTGGAAGTGGAATCAACTACATACCATGTCTAGATCTCAAGTTATAAGTGGTAAAACCTAGTTGACCGATCACAAAAATTATTTCTGGAAAACCCAGAAAATTCCTAAATTTCCTATAATTTTTGACAAGCTTTTTATGGTCTTTGATCTTGCAACTGTTAAGTGTTTAGGCCATGTTGTTGGTTTGATGTTGTAGTCTGACATATGGACTACCCAATCATGCCATTAGATTACCCAAATCATGATCAAGATCAAAGATAATGATGGTCAAACAAGGGTTGACCATCAATCGGATGAATAAATCTGGAAAACCCAGAAAGTTCAAGAACCAGTTTTCTGACATGGTTTGACCATGCCAGATCTTGTTCATGTGATGTTGTTAGGAGGATCTGATGATATAGAATTGTTCCTTGACATGATGCTACAAGATTGAACCATTAGATCCTACAAACTAAGCCTGGAACTCAAAGATTCAAAGGCAGGAAAGTAACCCCTCGAACCGTTCTTCATTTCTGGAAAACCCAAAAATTGAAGAACAGGTATGTTATAACCCGATATTTTCTATATAATTAAATCAAAAAATTTGCGTATAAATTTTTTTTCTTATTATTTTAAAGGTGAGAATATGTGTCAGGTAATGTGTATGTATATTTGTGATAAATAAAAATTTATTTATCACATGAATAATTTTAAATAATTTATTTTAGAATTATTGACCATTATAAATTATATTCTTATAATAATTAATTTTACACTAAAAATGTTTTTATTAATTAGTTTCCATGAAAATATGTTTATATATTATTTAAATAATATATGAAATGATTATAGCATTATTATAATAACAATTTTATTATATGAATTTATTTCAGATTAATTAAGCTAATTATTTAACTTAATGAATAATGTTATATATGACAGATAAATCAGATATGGAATCCAAACCCTAATTCTGAGTTTTGATCAAGGGATGAGAATAATAATATAATATTAATTATATTTTGATTTTTCGGTGATATAAATATGTACTGTATATGTCTGGACTAATAATGGTTGTTCAATTATGTTGTATCATGACCAAACCCTAGCATTAATTTGTTTCACCCTATTGTGAAATTCAAACGGGATATTCAGGACTGTGTTGTAACTGTGTTATGTGAATTATGTCGTGTATGACCGAATTTAAAGTAATTAGGTAAAACCCTAATTATACTTGGAAAACCTAATTTATTAGAAACCATAATTAATTGAGAACCCTAATTACTAAATTCGGAAACCTAATTTCTAAATTTAAAAACCATAATTAATAATTATAAACCCTAATTATTAATTGCAAACCCAAATCGTGAAATTAGAAAATCTTAATTTTATAATTAAAAACCCTAATTAATAATTAGTAACCCTAATTGTTATATGGGTAATGCTAATTGCTAATTATTTGCTCTAATTGCTAAATTAGTAAGCTTAATTATAATTATTAAACTGTTAAACTTAATGTTTAATTTCTAAATATTAGAAAACCTAAACTAATTAAGAAAACCCTAATTACAATTTTTAGAAACTAAAATGTTACATTTTCAAACCCTAAATTAGACATCCTACAAATTAATTATGCTAAACCTTCGAGGTAAACTCTAAGGGTTTGCCAAGTTACAATCTTGCCATTAAATTAGAAAGCCAAAAGACTATTTTGCCCCACTTGCATTATTAGACATAACTTGTAAATCTAGCAAAGTTGGAGTTGGTAACCTAATCTAACCATCCCATGTGACATTAAATATCAAAGATCAATAGCAAAGTATCAGCCAAAATTCATTTGCACCAATATATATATATATATATATATATATATATATATATATATATATATATATATATATATAGATTTGGAGAGAGAGAAATGCTTACATTATTTCTCATTTGAACCTAGACCCTACTCTCTCTAAAATCCGAAATTTAGAGTGAAAGAGAGAAAGATACAAAGCTAATATCATATCTTAACACTTCATGATCAGCAACATAGGATCAGATTCAAGAAAACAAAGCATAAAGGTATAAACCCAAGTATTTAAAAATATTATGATCTAGGTAACCCAGAAAGCTCTAAAAACAGCTTTGAACGGCTAGATCTTCAGATTATATGCTTGTATGGCTTAGATAATGCTTGATTCATGTATTATTACATATAAACTACACGATTCTTACAAGACCTTGCCTAGAATCAACAAGATAAGTGGGTTATACTCGGTCAAAGTAGACACCTTGGGTACTGTCTGTCAGTGTTCTTGAGCCTCAAGAACACCAACCGCGACAGAAAATGTCGCTAAAGCTTTTAGCAACGGATTTAATTATTTTAAATTTCTGATTTTCCGAAAATTAATTAAAAATAGAAATAAATTCTAAAAAATTACAAAAATGGTTTTAAAAATTATTTTAAATTATGAAAAATAATTTTTAATTATTTGGAATATTTTTAATTCATATTTATAATTATTTGAATATTAATGATATTTAAATTATTTAATTATTGTATTAAATAAATTAGAGAAAAATAATTTTAATATTATAAAAATCATTTTAAATAAGAATAAAGTGTTTTAAAATATTTTTGAGTTATAAATGTAACTTTTAATATTTTGTGATGAATTTTATTAATTAATTAAATATTACTGATATTTAAGTTATTTAATAAATGTATCAAATAAATTATGAAAAATAGAATTAATGATTTAAAAATCATTTAAAGATTATAAAAATATTTTAAGTTAAAAAATATAACTTTTGATATTTTGTCATGAAAAATATTAATTTTTTTTATATTAATGATATTAGATTTATTTCATACTTATATTAAATAAATTAGTTTAAAAATTATTTTAATATTAGAAAATCAGTTTAAATGAAAATTAAGATTTTAAAAATATTTTAAGTTATAAAATATAACTTTCAATATTTAAAGGTAAATCTCATTAATTATTTACTATTAATGATGTTAAAGTTATTTAATAATTATATTAAATAAATTAGTTTAAAAATGATTTTAATATTATAATAATCATTTTAAATGATAATAAATTGTTTAAAGGTATTTTAAGTTATAAAAATATAACTTTTAATATTTAAAGGATATTTTCCTTAATAATTTAATATTAATGATATTAATTTAATATTAATGATATTAAATTTATTTAATAATTATATTAAATAAATAGTTTAAAAATGGTTTTATTGATTTAAAAATCATTTAAAAAGGATATTAATGAATTAAAAATATTTTAAGTTATAATTATTGACTTTTAATATTTTGATAGATAATGCATTAATATTTAAATATTAATAATAATTATTTAAAAATAATTTCAAATGTTTTAAAAATCATTTAAGGGTAATATTAGTACTTTAAAAATATTTTGAGTTATTATAAATAACTTTAATATTTTGGCAATGGTTTCATTAAAGTTTTAATATTAATTAAATATTAATGATAATAGAATTATTCAATATTTAAATTATTTAATAATGATTCTGGTGTTTGAAAATTCATGATAAATTATAATAAATGTTTAAAAATTATTATAAGTTATTTAAAAATAATATGACTGATACTTACAAATATTGAACTACAGGATAGAGTCTTAGACTCGATAATTACCTGATAAAGTCGTCGGTACACCGACATATTTCAGAAATTGATCTGGACTTAGATATTTTAACTGTATTAATGTTTGTTTGTGATTCAATGACTGTTGAATATGTGTGACAATGTTATTAGGTTATGTGCTGACGGCAATAAATATTATTATGTGGTATGATATATTATTCTAATCGATAGAATGATCTTAATGATGATAGGTTTCGGTATAAAAGATAAAACTAAGTTGTGTACTATAAGCAGCAGACCAGACAAGTATCCTACCTTTACATTTCCTTTATGCAGTGGACATGAGTAAGAAAGTTTCAGATTTATATTATTATTGTACTAGATTATTAACTCTATTGTCGTATATATTATATTCGATCATTGTTTATCAACATGATATTATATTATATAACTCATATATATATTCTGTTCGTTAATTTCGAAATATGGTTATACAAGTGTCCTCACTTGGATAATCATTATATTTAAACACATGTTGATATATATATATATATATATATATATATATATATATATATATATATATATATATATATATATATATATATATATATATATATATATATACCACTAATCTATTTGACCAGCTAGACACAGATTTAGAAATATTGTTGTATATGATAAAATATTTTTGTATCCAATCAAATTATTTTGGTTCGGATTCCAGACTAAGTATGAACATCCCGATCAAGGGAAAACTTTTATGCACCCAAGATGGACAGAGTGAACGATAATATCGTTCTTGCATGCAATATTGATCAATACATGGCCTATGGGATGTACACCCTCGCGCCCGTAAGTTATGACGGTTTATAGAAGAAGTTCTGCTAAACCTTATCGAAAATTTAAAACAATGTTCATAGATGTCATCTTAACCCTATTTATAGTCAATACGTAGTTTCAAAAATGTGATATAGAGTTGTTATGTTTTTATTATCGGTTTAGTTTACTTCACAACTATTGAATCGTTGTAGAAGTGATGTATAAAGAAAATATTTAATTCTTTCAGCTAATTATATTTATAATTATTATTACTTGCTGGGCACTCAAATGCTCATCCTTGCTTAATTTAAATATTTTCAGCTAAGTGTGAACAGCTGGAAGGTTCAGCCAAGAACAAGGGGAAAGGAAAGCAAACAGAATATGTTTAATGGTAACTTTTGTAATAGTTAAACTGTATCAAGACAATGATATATATTATCTGTCATGTAAAGAATTATAATAAAGGTTGCGTACTTGGGATTAGACTCTGATATATGTAAATTAAGTTTGATTTTTATATTATTGTTATTATTATTAGTATTATTCCTCTCATAGAAATGGTATCGTGAAGCACCGAGGTCGAGTTTCAAGTACCTGAATTTGGAGGCGTCACGACATGGTATCAGAGCTATAAGCATAAATTTGCGAAGAGCCCCGAGCCTCTCGCTGGTGACTTCCTTATGTGGAATGCACCGAAGCCTGACTCTCCGTAGGGGACGCCGATTCAGTCGGTGTCAAGTTGATAGGTACCCTTGTGAGGTGCTATGGTTGAAAGCACCATGAAAGTTACAACATGGTATCAGAGCTTTAGGGTTAAAAACCTTAGGCGGGTAAGACCTTAGGCTATAACCTTAGAAAAGAGGGAAATGTTAAAAATACAAATAACTCATATAGAGTTTGTAAGGAGATGAATTGAATAAATTCATCGTCAAACAAAATAAAAGATAACGTATATAAAACTATTATTTGTTGTGTGTATATATTCTTTGTTAATCAAGATAGTTAGTGTGTAGATGTTATGTGGGATAAGGATTAGGATACCCTCAGATCATAAAGAATGAGCCAATCTCCATAACTGAGCCAATATCAAAGCCAATAGCTGATATAGAGGCTCACACTACCTCAATGAGGTGGTTATTTTGGAAAATATAGTACCGAACCCAGAAATGATAGTATAACTGATAGGTAGAGTATAGTTACAGAATATAAGGTCAAGCTCGAGTTCTTAAACTCATATGTTTATGATGAGTTCTTAAACTCATAATATCTGGTAAGTTTGACGAACTAGGTATAGTTACGTGTGAATGGATTATTGAGGATAATGGGACTATATAGATTACTAAGCAAATAATCCTTAGTGAAGGCGTAAGGAAATAAGTAGTATTAGTATTACTTGAATATGTATGATTCCATGATGCGTATATGATAGGTATGTGGGTATAATGTAATATTTTGGCAGCAATTCCTGACTTGTGTGTCACAAAGGAATAACGGATGTTTAAAGCAGTATGTGCTATGGTATGTCGAGTGCTATGAATAGGAATCTATGTTGGATTAATGAAATAAGTGGGTATAAAGATAGTAATTATTCATCTGAACATTGGTTAATACAGTATAACAAAGTTTTCAAAATCTAACATTTTGAGTACATGATTATTTGAGTAGAAAAATTCGCATTATATGTTAAGCGTATACGATAAGGCTTAGAATGTAAGTTAATAAAGAATAATTTATGATAATGCCGCCAAGACGAAAACGAAACCAAAGGATAGAAAAATCGGTCAACAAAGCTGGAGGACAACCAGACCCGATACAGAATTTTACGAATATGGACGCTCAAGCTATGCAGAACGGAATACCAGCCGCGGAAAATTAGCCAGATAATCGAACGGTAAACGTCAAAGACTATGAAAAATGGTTTTAAAAATGGTTTTAAACTATGAAAAATAATTTTTAATTATTTGGGATATTTTTCATTAATATTTATAATTATTTGAATATTAATGATATTTAATTTATTTAATTAGTGTATTAAAAAAATTAGAGAAAAATAATTTTAATATAATAAAATTTATTTTAAATAAGAATAAAGTGTTTTAAAATATTTTTGAGTTATAAATGTAACTTTTAATATTTCGTGATGAATTTCATTAATTAATTTAATATTAATGATATTTAAGTTATTTAATAAATGTATTAAATAATTTATGAAAAATATAATTAATGATTTAAAAATCATTTAAAGATTATAAAAATATTTTAAGTTATAAAATATAACTTTTGATATTTTGTCATGAAAAATATTAATTTTTTTTATATTAATGATATTAGATTTATTTAATACTTATATTAAATAAATTAGTTTAAAAATGATTTTAATATTAGAAAAATCATTTTAAATGAAAATAAAGACTTTAACAAATATCAGAACCCTAATATTAATGAGCCTCAAAATGACTACTCAAGACTGACCGGATTTCTGGGTAACCCAGAAAATTCAGAAAGCTCTGACAACAGCTTTGAACGGCTAGATCTTCAGATTATATGCTTGTATGGCTTAGATAATGCTTGATTCATGTATTATTACATATAAACTACACGATTCTTACAAGACCTTGCCTAGAATCAACAAGATAAGTGAGTTAAACTCGGTCAAAGTAGACACATTGGGTACTGTCTGTCAGTGTTCTTGAGCCTCAAGAACACCAATCGTGACAGAAACTGTCGCTAAAGCTTTTAGCAACAGATTTAATTATTTTAAATTTCTGATTTTCTGGAAATTAATTAAAAATAGAAATAAATTCTAAAAAATTACAAAAATAGTTTTAAAAATTATTTTAAATTATGAAAAATAATTTTTAATTATTTGGGATATTTTTCATTAATATTTATAATTATTTAAATATTAATGATATTTAATTTATTTAATTAGTGTATTAAATAAATTAGAGAAAAATGATTTTAATATTATAAAAATCATTTTAAATAAGAATAAAATGTTTTAAAAAAAATTGAGTTATAAATGTAACTATTAATATTTTGTGATGAATTTCATTAATTAATTTAAAATTAATGATATTTAAGTTATTTAATAAATGTATTAAATAAATTATGAAAAATAGAATTAATGATTTAAAAATCATTTAAAGATTATAAAAATATTTTAAGTCATAAAATATAACTTTTGATATTCTGTCATGAAAAATATTAATTTTTTTATATTAATGATATTAGATTTATTTAATATTTATATTAAATAAATTAGTTTAAAAATTATTTTAATATTAGAAAAATCATTTTAAATTAAAATAAATATTTTAAAAATATTTTAAGTTATAAAATATAACTTTCAATATTTAAAGGTAAATCTCATTAATTATTTACTATTAATGATGTTAAAGTTACTTAATAGTTATATTAAATAAATTAGTTTAAAAATGATTTTAATATTATAAAAAATATTTTAAATGATAATAAATTGTTTAAAGGTATTTTAAGTTATAAAAATATAACTTTCAATATTTAAAGGATATTTTCATTAATAATTTAATATTAATGATATTAATTTAATATTAATGATATTAAGTTTATTTAATAATTATATTAAATAAATAGTTTAAAAATGGTTTTATTGATTTAAAAATCATTTAAAAAGTATACTAATGAATTAAAAATATTTTAAGTTATAATTAATGACTTTTAATATTTTGATAGATAATGCATTAATATTTAAATATTGATAATAATTATTTAAAAATGATTTCAAATGTTTTAAAAATTATTTAAGGGTAATATTAGTACTTTAAAAATACTTTTAGTTATTATAAATAACTTTAATATTTTGACAATAGTTTTATTAATGCTTTAATATTAATTAAATATTAATGATAATAGAATTATTCAATATTTAAATTATTTAATAATGATTCCGGTGTTTAAAAATTCATGATAAATTATAATAAACATTTAAAAACCATTACAAGTCATTTAAAAATAATATGACTGATACATACAGATATTGAACTACATGATAGAGTCTTAGACTCGATAATTACCCGATAAAGACGTCGGTACACCGACATATTTCAGAAATTGATCTGGACTTAGATATGTTATATTTCAGAAATTTCCTTTATGCAGTGGACATGAGTAAGAAAGTTTCAGATTTATATTATTATTGTACTAGATTATTAACTCTATTGTCGTATATATTATATTCGATCATTGTTTATTAACATGATATTATATTATATAACTCATATATATATATATATATATATTCTGTTCGTTAATTTCGAAATATGGTTATACAAGTGTCCTCACTTGGATAATCATTGTATTTAAACACATGTTGATATATATATATATATATATATATATATATATATATATATATATATATATATATATATATATACCTCTAAGCTATTTGACCAGCTAGACACAGATTTAGAAATATCGCTGCGTATGATAAAACCTTTTTGTATCTAATCAAATTATTTTGGTTCGGATTCCAGACTAAGTATGAACATACCGATCAAGGGGAAACTTTTTTGTGCCCAAGGCGGACAGAGTGAACGATAATATCATTCTTGCATGCAATATTGATCAATACATGGCCCATGGGATGTACACCCTCGTGCCCGTAAGTTATGACGGTTTGCGGATGAAGTTCTGCTAAACCTTATCGAAAATTTAAAATAATGTTCATAGTATGTCATCTTAACCATATTTTTAGTCAATACGTAGTTTTAAAAATGTGATATAGAGTTGTTATGTTATTATTATCGGTTTAGTTTACTTCACAACTATTGAATCGTTGTAGAAGTGATGTATAAAGAAAATATTTAATTCTTTCAGCTAATTATATTTATAATTGTTATTACTTGATGGGCTCTCAAATGCTCATCCTTGCTTAATTTAAATGTTTTCTGCTAAGTGTGAACAGCTGGAAGGTTCGGCCAAGAACAAGGGGAAAGGAAAGCAAACAAAATATGTTTAATGGTATCTTTTGTAATAGTTAAACTGTATCAAGACAATGATATGTATTATCAATCATGTAAGGAATTATAATAAAGATTGCGTACTTGGGATTAGACTCTGATATATGTAAATTAAGTTTAATTTTTATATTATTGTTCTTATTATTATTATTATTACGCTCGTAGAAATGGTATCGTGAAGCACCGAGTTCAGGTTTCAAGTACCTGAATTTGGGGGCGTCACAATATGGTATCAGAGCTATAAGCATGAATTTGCGAAGAGCCCCGAGCCTCTCGCTGGTGACTTCCTTGTGTGGAATGCACCGAAGCCAGACTCTCCGTAGGGGATGCCGATTCAGTCGGTGCCAAGTTGATAGGTACTCTTGTGAGGTGCTATGGTTGGAAGCACCATGAAAGTCACAACATGGTATCAGAGCTTTAGGGTTAAAAACCTTAGGTGGGTAAGACCTTAGGATATAACCTTAGAAAATAGAGAAATGTTGAAAATACAAATAACTCATATAGAGTTTATAAGGAGATGAATTGAATAAATTTATCTTCAAACAAAATAAAAGATAACGTATATAAAACTATTATTTGCTATGTGTATATATTCTTTGTTAATCAAGATAGTTAGTGTGTAGATGTTATGTGGGATAAGGATTAGAATACCCTCAGATCGTAAAGAAGGAGTCGATCTCCATAACTGAGCCAATATCAAAGCCAATAGCTGAAATAGAGGCTCACATTGAAAGCTACCTCAATGAGGTGGTTATTTTGGAAAATGTAGTACCGGACCCAGAAATGATAGTATAACTGATAGGTAGAGTATAGTTACAGAATATAAGGTCAAGCTCGAGTTCTTAAACTTATATGTTTATGATGAGTTCTTAAACTCATAATATGTGGTAAGTTTGACGAACTAGGTATAGTTAGGTGTGAATGGATTATTGAGGATAAGGACTATATAGATTACTAAGCAAATGATCCTTAGTGAAGGCGTAAGGAAATAAGTAGTATTAGTATTACTTGAATATATATGATTCCATGATGCGTATATGATAGGTATGTGGGTATAATGTAATATTTTGGCAGGATTTAGAGGATCAACTAACCCGGTAAAAGAGTTTGTGATAGCTAGGATAACGGAGGGATAAAAGACAGCTTTTATCACCTATACGATGAAAGGGGGAAAGCAAATTTCTGATGGGAGGCAAATTAAGCTAGAATCGGAGAAGGGAGTAGAGGTAGTAGGACTGGAAAAAAGGAAAGAAGATAAAGGATAAGTTGTGTGTTATAAGTGTGGGCAGAAGGGATATATCTCTCCCAAATGTCGCAATCCAAGAGTGTGTAGTGGGTGTTTTATTTGTGAATTAAGGGAGCATAAAGTGAAAGACTGTCCAAGAAGTAGAAGGGAAGCAACGAATGCGAATACGAGGAAAGGCAGCAGGACATTGGCGATAACGGGACCGACTCCAACAAACAAACAAACAGAACAACCGCAAGAGTCTTCTACATGACCGTTCAAGAAACTGTAGCAGCCGGGGATGCAACTCCAGGTATTATTCGAACAAATTTTATTTTTCTTATATATGATTTTCTTATATATATATATATATAGTAAATTATTTTTATAAAGAAATTTTGAAGAAGGAATTTGAGTTCTCTTAGAAATTAAATTTTCGTGTAATCAGATAGATAAGCTTTATGTTGAATAGTTAAAGATCGGTTCGATCAATTATGATCGAGATCTACTTGCAATGATTGTGTATGCTATGTACCTTTGTAGGTATAGGTTTTAAAACGGTGATTCCGAAGACGAAATCTTTATAAGGAAGGGTGAATGTAATAACCCGATATTTTCTATATAATTAAATCAGAAATTTTGCGTATAAATTTTTTTTTTCTTATTATTTTAAAGATGAGAATATGTGTCAGGTAATGTGTATGTATATTTGTGATAAATAAAAATTTATTTATTACATGAATAATTTTAAATAATTTTATTTTAGAATTATTGACCATTATAAATTATATTCTTATAATAATTAATTTTACAGTAAAAATGTTTTTATTAATTAGTTTCCATGAAAATATGTTTATATATTATTTAAATAATATATGAAATGATTATAGCATTATTATAATAACTATTTTATTATATGAATTTATTTCAGATTAATTAAGCTAATTGTTTAACTTAATTAATAATGTTATATATGACAGATAAATCAGATATGGAATCCAAACCCCAATTCTGGGTTTTGATCAAGGGATGAGAATAATAATATAATATTAATTATATTTTAATTTTTCAGTGATATAAATATGTACTGTATATGTGTGGACTGATAATGGTTGTTCAATTATGTTGTATCATGACCAAACCCTAGCATTAATTTGTTTCACTCTATTGTGAAATTCAAATGGGATATTCGAGACTATGTTGTAACTGTGTTATGTGAATTATGTCGTGTATGACAGAATTTAAAGTAATTAGGTAAAACCCTAATTATACTTAGAAAACCTAATTTATTAGAAACCATAATTAATTGAGAACCCTAATTACTAAATTCAGAAACCTAATTTCTAAATTTAGAAACCCTAATTAATAATTATAAACCCTAATTATTAATTGCAAACCATAATCGTGAAATTAGAAAATCTTAATTTTATAATTAAAAACCCTAATTAATAATTAATAACCCTAATTGTTATATGGGTAATGTTAATTGCTAATTATTTGCTCTAATTGCTAAATTAGTAAGCTTAATTATAATTATTAAATTGTTAAACTAAATGTTTAATTTCTAAATATTAGAAAACCTAAACTAATTAAGAAAACCCTAATTACAATTTTTAGAAACTAAAATGTTATATTTTCAAACCCTAAATTAGACATCCTACAAATTAATTATGCTAAACCCTAGGGTTAAACCCCAAGGGTTTGCCAAGTTACAATCTTGCCATTAAATTAGAAAGCCAAAAGACTATTTTGCCCCACTTGCATTATTAGACCTAACTTGTAAATCTAGCAAAGTTGGAGTTGGTAACCTAATCTAACCACCCCGTGTGACATTAAATATCAAAGATCAGCAGCAAAATATCAGCCAAAATATATTTGCACCAATATATATATAAAGATTTGGAGAGAGAGAAATGCTTACATTATTTCTCATTTGAACCTAGACCCTTCTCTCTCTAAAATCCAAAATTTATAGTGAAAGAGAGAGATATACAAAGCTAATATCATATCTTAACACTCCATGATCAGCAACATAGGATCAGATTCAAGAAATCAAAGCATAAAGGTATAAACCCTAGAATTTAAAAATCTTATGATCTGATGTTAGATCTTGTTGTTTGTTGTTTAATGTTGTGTAATAAGATGTTATTTAGTGATCTGGGTTGTTAGATCCCAGATCCATAACATCAAAGTGCTCGAAATTGAAGTTTTAAAAAAATCTAGAATTTTTTTTTTGTGATCTGACAGCCTAATGTCAAAGTCTGTAGATCTTTCTCAGTTTATGATTTTGTGTGTTTTATTATTTGGACTTGTAGTATGCTAGGAGGACTTTGATCTGGACTGGAAATAATACTTATATCCTATGTAGATTTCACGTTATGGAAGGTGAAACTGCTTTGGCCGACCATGACTTTTCATTTTCTAGGAAACCAAGAACTTGTTCATCAGTGTCTGACAACAAGTTCTTGGGCCCAGATCTTGCATTTGTTTGTTATTTAGATGTTGTTAGTGTATCAGAGTGATAGATTGTTATGTGTACTTCAGAGTCATGCTAATAGATCACTTAGATGAGCATCATAATGAAAGTAATCGATGGTCAAAGTAGCCTTCTCGATCATATTTTTAGGTTCTGGAATTTCCAGAAATATGATGAACACCATTTCTGACATGGGTTGACCGGGCGCTAGCTTGTGATTCTGATGTTGATTGTCTGACCTGATGATGGATATTTGTACTCTGTTATATGGTCTAGCTACAAACCAGAATCATTAGAACACATTAACAAATATCAGAACCCTAATATTAATGAGCCTCAAAATGACAACTCAAGGCTGACTGGGTTTCTGGGTAGCCCAAAAAATCCAGAAAGCTCTGACAACAGCTTTGAACGGCTAGATCTTCAGATTATATGCTTGTATGGCTTAGATAATGCTTGATTCATGTATTATTACATATAAACTACACAATTCTTACAAGACCTTGCCCAGAATCAACAAGATAAGTGAGTTATACTCGGTCAAAGTAAACACCTTGGGTACTGTCTGTCAGTGTTCTTGAGCCTCAAGAACTCCAATCGCGACAGAAACTGTTGCTAAAGCTTTTAGCGACAGATTTAATTATTTTAAATTTTTTATTTTTTTGAAATTAATTAAAAATAGAAATAAATTCTAAAAAATTACAAAAATAGTTTTAAAAATTATTTTAAATTATGAAAAATAATTTTTAATTATTTGGGATATTTTTCATTAATATTTATAATTATTTAAATATTAATGATATTTAATTTATTTAATTAGTGTATTAAATAAATTAGAGAAAAATAATTTTAATATTATAAAAATCATTTTAAATAAGAATAAAATGTTTTAAAAAAAATTTGAGTTATAAATGTAACTTTTAATATTTGGTGATGAATTTCATTAATTAATTTAAAATTAATGATATTTAAGTTATTAAATAAATTATAAAAAATAGAATTAATGATTTAAAAATTATTTAAAGATTATAAAAATATTTTAAGTCATAAAATATAACTTTTGATATTTTGTCATGAAAAATATTAATTTTTTTTATATTAATGATATTAGATTTATTTAATATTTATATTAAATAAATTAGTTTAAAAATTATTTTAGTATTAGAAAAATCATTTTAAATTAAAATAAAGATTTTAAAAATATTTTAAGTTATAAAATATAACTTTCAATATTTAAAGGTAAATCTCATTAATTATTTACTATTAATGATGTTAAAGTTACTTAATAGTTATATTAAATAAATTAGTTTAAAAATGATTTTAATATTATAAAAATTATTTTAAATGATAATAAATTGTTTAAAGGTATTTTAAGTTATAAAAATATAACTTTCAATATTTAAAGGATATTTTCATTAATAATTTAATATTAATGATATTAATATAATATTAATGATATTAAGTTTATTTAGTAATTATATTAAATAAATAGTTTAAAAATGGTTTTATTGATTTAAAAATCATTTAAAAAGGATATTAATGAATTAAAAATATTTTAAGTTATAATTAATGACTTTTAATATTATGATAGATAATGCATTAATATTTAAATATTGGTAATAATTATTTAAAAATGATTTCAAATGTTTTAAAAATTATTTAAGGGTAATATTAGTACTTTAAAAATATTTTGAGTTATTATAAATAATTTTAACATTTTAACAATGGTTTTATTAATGGTTTAATATTAATTAAATATTAATGATAATAGAATTATTCAATATTTAAATCATTTAATAATGATTCCGGTGTTAGAAAATTCATGATAAATTATAATAAATATTTAAAAATTATTATAAGTCATTTAAAAACAATATGACTGATACTTACAGATATTGAACTACATGATAGAGTCTTAGACTCAATAATTACCCGATAAAGTCGTCGGTACACCGACATGTTTTTATTATCGGTTTAGTTTACTTCACAACTATTGAATCGTTGTAGAAGTGATGTATAAAGAAAATATTTAATTCTTTCAGCTAATTATATTTATAATTATTATTACTTGCTGGGCACTCAAATGCTCATCCTTACTTAATTTAAATATTTTCAGCTAAGTGTGAACAGCTGGAAGGTTCAGCCAAGAACAAGGGGAAAGGAAAGCAAACAGAATATGTTTAATGGTAACTTTTGTAATAGTTAAATTGTATCAAGACAATGATATGTATTATCTGTCATGTAAAGAATTATAATAAAGGTTGCGTACTTGGGATTAGACTCTGATATATGTAAATTAAGTTTGATTTTTATATTATTGTTATTATTATTAGTATTATTCCTCTCATAGAAATGGTATCGTGAAGCACCGAGGTCGGGTTTCAAGTACCTGAATTTGGAGACGTCACGACATGGTATCAGAGCTATAAGCATAAATTTGCGAAGAGCCCTGAGCCTCTCGCTGGTGACTTCCTTATGTGGAATGCACCGAAGCCTGACTCTCCATAGGGGACGCCGATTCAGTCGGTGTCAAGTTGATAGGTACCCTTGTGAGGTGCTATGGTTGAAAGCACCATGAAAGTTACAACATGGTATCAGAGCTTTAGGGTTAAAAACCTTAGGCGGGTAAGACCTTAGGCTATAACCTTAGAAAAGAGGGAAATGTTGAAAATACAAATAACTCATATAGAGTTTATAAGGAGATGAATTGAATAAATTCATCGTCAAACAAAATAAAAGATAACGTATATAAAACTATTATTTGTTGTGTGTATATATTCTTTGTTAATCAAGATAGTTAGTGTGTAGATGTTATGTGGGATAAGGATTAGGATACCCTCAGATCGTAAAGAATGAGCCAATCTCCATAACTGAGCCAATATCAAAGCCAATAGCTGATATAGAGGCTCACACTACCTCAATGAGGTGGTTATTTTGGAAAATATAGTACCGAACCCAGAAATGATAGTATAACTGATAGGTAGAGTATAGTTACAGAATATAAGGTCAAGCTCGAGTTCTTAAACTCATATGTTTATGATGAGTTCTTAAACTCATAATATGTGGTAAGTTTGACGAACTAGGTATAGTTAGGTGTGAATGGATTATTGAGGATAATGGGACTATATAGATTACTAAGCAAATAATCCTTAGTGAAGGAGTAAGGAAATAAGTAGTATTAGTATTACTTGAATATATATGATTCTGTGATGCCTATGTGATAGGTATATGGGTATAATATAATATTTTGGCAGCGATTCCTGACTTGTGTGTCACAAAGGAATAACGGATGTTTAAAGCAGTATGTGCTATGGTATGTCGAGTGCTATGAATAGGAATCTATGTTGGATTAATGAAATAAGTGGGTATAAAGATAGTAATTATTCATCTGAACATTGGTTAATACAGTATAACAAAGTTTTCAAAATCTAACATTTTGAGTACATGATTATTTGAGTAGAAAATTTCGCATTATATGTTAAGCGTATACGATAAGGCTTAGAATGTAAGTTAATAAAAAATAATTTATGATAATGCCGCCAAGACGAAAACGAAACCAAAGGATAGAAGAACCGGTCAACAAAGCTGGAGGACAACCAGACCCGATACAGAATTTTACGAATATGGACGCTCAAGCTATGCAGAACGGAATACCAGCCGCGAAAAATTAGCCAGATAATCGAACGGTAAACGTCAAAGACTTCAAGGCAATCGGACCACCAGGATTTAGAGGATCAACTAACCCGGTAGAAGCGTTTGTGATAGCTAGGATAACGGAGGGGTAAAAGACAGCTTTTGTCACCTATACGATGAAAGGGGGAAAGCAAATTTCTGGTAAGAGGTAAATCAAGCTAGAATCGGAGAAAGGAGTAGAGGTAGTAGGACTGGAAAAAAGAAAAGAAGATAAAAGGTAAGTTATGTGTTATAAGTGTGGGCAAAAGGGACATATCTCTCCCAAATGTCGCAATCCAAGAGTGTGCAGTGGGTGTTTTATTTGTGAATTAAGGGAGCATAAAGTGAAAGACTGTCCAAGAAGTAGAAGGGAAGCAACGAATGCGAATACGAGGAAAGGCAGCAGGACATTGGCGATAACGGGACCGACTCCAACAAACAAACAAACAGAACAACCGCAAGAGTCTTCTACATGACCGTTCAAGAAACTGTAGCAGCCGGGGATGCAACTCCAGGTATTATTCGAACAAATTTTATTTTTCTTATATATGATTTTCTTATATATATATATATAGTAAATTATTTTTATAAAGAAATTTTGAAGAAGGAATTTGAGTTCTCTTAGAAATTAAATTTTCGTGTAATCAGATAGATAAGCTTTATGTTGAATAGTTAAAGATCAGTTCGATCAATTATGATCGAGATCTACTTGCAATGATTGTGTATGCTATGTACCTTTGTAGGTATAGGTTTTAAAATGGTGATTCCGAAGACGAAATCTTTATAAGGAAGGGTGAATGTAATAACCCGATATTTTCTATATAATTAAATCAGAAATTTTGCGTATAAATTTTTTTTTTCTTATTATTTTAAAGATGAGAATATGTGTCAGGTAATGTGTATGTATATTTGTGATAAATAAAAATTTATTTATTACATGAATAATTTTAAATAATTTTATTTTAGAATTATTAACCATTATAAATTATATTCTTATAATAATTAATTTTACAGTAAAAATGTTTTTATTAATTAGTTTCCATGAAAATATGTTTATATATTATTTAAATAATATATGAAATGATTATAACATTATTATAATAACTATTTTATTATATGAATTTATTTCAGATTAATTAAGCTAATTGTTTAACTTAATTAATAATGTTATATATGACAGATAAATCAGATATGGAATCCAAACCCTAATTCTTGGTTTTGATCAAGGGATGAGAATAATAATATAATATTAATTATATTATAATTTTTCAGTGATATAAATATGTACTGTATATGTGTGGACTGATAATGGTTATTCAATTATGTTGTATCATGACCAAACCCTAGCATTTATTTGTTTCACGCTATTGTGAAATTCAAATGGGATATTCGAGACTATGTTGTAACTGTGTTATGTGAATTATGTCGTGTATGACAGAATTTAAAGTAATTAGGTAAAACCCTAATTATACTTAGAAAACCTAATTTATTAGAAACCCTAATTAATTGAGAACCCTAATTATTAAATTCGGAAACCTAATTTCTAAATTTAGAAACCCTAATTAGTAATTATAAACCCTAATTACTAATTGTAAACCATAATCGTGAAATTAGAAAACCTTAATTTTATAATTAAAAACCCTAATTAATAATTAATAACCCTAATTGTTATATGGGTAATGTTAATTGCTAATTATTTACTCTAATTGCTAAATTAGTAAGCTTAATTATAATTATTAAATTGTTAAACTAAATGTTTAATTTCTAAATATTAGAAAACCTAAACTACTTAAGAAAATCCTAATTACAATTTTTAGAAACTAAAATGTTATATTTTCAAACCCTAAATTAGACATCCTACAAATTAATTATGCTAAACCCTAGGGTTAAACCCTAAGGGTTTGCCAAGTTACAATCTTGCCATTAAATTAGAAAGCCAAAAGACTATTTTGCCCCACTTGCATTATTAGACATAACTTGTAAATCTAGCAAAGTTGGAGTTGGTAACCTAATCTAACCACCCCGTGTGACATTAAATATCAAAGATCAGCAGCAAAATATCAGCCAAAATATATTTGCACCAATATATATATATAAAGATTTGGAGAGAGAGAAATGCTTACATTATTTCTCATTTGAACCTAGACCCTTCTCTCTCTAAAATCCAAAATTTATAGTGAAAGAGAGAGATATACAAAGCTAATATCATATCTTAACACTCCATGATCAGCAACATAGGATCAGATTCAAGAAATCAAAGCATAAAGGTATAAACCCTAGAATTTAAAAATCTTATGATCTGATGTTAGATCTTGTTGTTTGTTGTTTAATGTTGTGTAATAAGATGTTATTTAGTGATCTGGGTTGTTAGATCCCAGATCCATAACATCAAAGTGCTCGAAATTGAAGTTTTAAAAAAATCTAGAATTTTTTTTTGTGATCTGACAGCCTAATGTCAGAGTCTGTAGATCTTTCTCAGTTTATGATTTTGTGTGTTTTATTATTTGGACTTGTAGTATGCTAGGAGGACTTTGATCTGGACTGGAAATAATACTTATATCATATGTAGATTTCAAGTTATGGAAGGTGAAACTGCTTTGGCCGACCATGACTTTTCATTTTCTAGGAAACCAAGAACTTGTTCATCAGTGTCTGACAACAAGTTCTTGGATCTTGCATTTGTTTGTTATTTAGATGTTGTTAGTGTATCAGAGTGATAGATTGTTATGTGTACTTCAGAGTCATGCTAATAGATCACTTAGATGAGCATCATAATGAAAGTAATCGATGGTCAAAGTAGCCTTCTCGATCAGATTTTAAGGTTCTGGAATTTCCAGAAATATGATGAACACCATTTCTGACATGGGTTGACCGGGCGCTAGCTTGTGATTCTGATGTTGATTGTCTGACCTGATGATGGATATTTGTACTCTGTTATATGGTCTACAAACCAGAATCATTAGAACACATTAACAAATATCAGAACCCTAATATTAATGAGCCTCAAAATGACTACTCAAGGCTGACTGGGTTTCTGGGTAGCCCAGAAAACCCCGAAAGCTCTGACAATAGCTTTGAACGGCTAGATCTTCAGATTATATGCTTGTATGGCTTAGATAATGTTTGATTCATGTATTATTACATATAAACTACACGATCCTTACAAGACATTGCCCAGAATCAAAAAGATAAGTGGGTTATACTCGGTCAAAGTAGACACCTTGGGTACTATCTGTCAGTGTTCTTAAGCCTTAAGAACACCAACCGCGACAGAAACTGTCGCTAAAGCTTTTAGCGACGGATTTAATTATTTTAAATTTCTGATTTTTCGAAAATTAATTAAAAATAGAAATAAATTCTAAAAAATTACAAAAATGGTTTTAAAAATGGTTTTAAACTATGAAAAATAATTTTTAATTATTTGGGATATTTTTCATTAATATTTATAATTATTTGAATATTAATGATATTTAATTTATTTAATTAGTGTATTAAAAAAATTAGAGAAAAATAATTTTAATATAATAAAAATTATTTTAAATAAGAATAAAGTGTTTTAAAATATTTTTGAGTTATAAATGTAACTTTTAATATTTCGTGATGAATTTCATTAATTAATTTAATATTAATGATATTTAAGTTATTTAATAAATGTATTAAATAATTTATGAAAAATAGAATTAATGATTTAAAAATCATTTAAAGATTATAAAAATATTTTAAGTTATAAAATATAACTTTTGATATTTTGTCATGAAAAATATTAATTTTTTTTATATTAATGATATTAGATTTATTTAATACTTATATTAAATAAATTAGTTTAAAAATGATTTTAATATTAGAAAAATCATTTTAAATGAAAATAAAGACTTTAACAAATATCAGAACCCTAATATTAATGAGCCTCAAAATGACTACTCAAGACTGACCGATTTCTGGGTAACCCAGAAAATCCAGAAAGCTCTGACAACAGCTTTGAACGGCTAGATCTTCAGATTATATGCTTGTATGGCTTAGATAATGCTTGATTCATGTATTATTACATATAAACTACACGATTCTTACAAGACCTTGCCTAGAATCAACAAGATAAGTGAGTTAAACTCGGTCAAAGTAGACACATTGGGTACTGTCTGTCAGTGTTCTTGAGCCTCAAGAACACCAATCGTGACAGAAACTGTCGCTAAAGCTTTTAGCAACAGATTTAATTATTTTAAATTTCTGATTTTCTGGAAATTAATTAAAAATAGAAATAAATTCTAAAAAATTACAAAAATAGTTTTAAAAATTATTTTAAATTATGAAAAATAATTTTTAATTATTTGGGATATTTTTCATTAATATTTATAATTATTTAAATATTAATGATATTTAATTTATTTAATTAGTGTATTAAATAAATTAGAGAAAAATAATTTTAATATTATAAAAATCATTTTAAATAAGAATAAAATGTTTTTAAAAAAAATTGAGTTATAAATGTAACTATTAATATTTTGTGATGAATTTCATTAATTAATTTAAAATTAATGATATTTAAGTTATTTAATAAATGTATTAAATAAATTATGAAAAATAGAATTAATGATTTAAAAATCATTTAAAGATTATAAAAATATTTTAAGTCATAAAATATAACTTTTGATATTCTGTCATGAAAAATATTAATTTTTTTATATTAATGATATTAGATTTATTTAATATTTATATTAATTAGTTTAAAAATTATTTTAATATTAGAAAAATCATTTTAAATTAAAATAAATATTTTAAAAATATTTTAAGTTATAAAATATAACTTTCAATATTTAAAGGTAAATCTCATTAATTATTTACTATTAATGATGTTAAAGTTACTTAATAGTTATATTAAATAAATTAGTTTAAAAATGATTTTAATATTATAAAAAATATTTTAAATGATAATAAATTGTTTAAAGGTATTTTAAGTTATAAAAATATAACTTTTAATATTTAAAGGATATTTTCATTAATAATTTAATATTAATGATATTAATTTAATATTAATGATATTAAGTTTATTTAATAATTATATTAAATAAATAGTTTAAAAATGGTTTTATTGATTTAAAAATTATTTAAAAAGTATACTAATGAATTAAAAATATTTTAAGTTATAATTAATGACTTTTAATATTTTGATAGATAATGCATTAATATTTAAATATTGATAATAATTATGTAAAAATGATTTTAAATGTTTTAAAAATTATTTAAGGGTAATATTAGTACTTTAAAAATACTTTTAGTTATTATAAATAACTTTAATATTTTGACAATAGTTTCATTAATGCTTTAATATTAATTAAATATTAATGATAATAGAATTATTCAATATTTAAATTATTTAATAATGATTCCGGTGTTTGAAAATTCATGATAAATTATAATAAACATTTAAAAATCATTACAAGTCATTTAAAAATAATATGACTGATACATACAGATATTGAACTACATGATAGAGTCTTAGACTCGATAATTACCCGATAAAGACGTCGGTACACCGACATATTTCAGAAATTGATCCGGACTTAGATATTTTAACTGTATTAATGTTTGTTTGTGATTCAATGACTGTTGAATATGTGTGACAATGTTATTAGGTTATGTGCTGACGGCAATAAACAGTATTATGTGGTATGATATATTATTCTAATCGATAGAATGATCTTAATGATGATAGATTTCGGTATAAAAGATAAAACTAAGTTGCGTACTATAAGCAGCAGACCAGGCAAGTATCCTACCTTTACATTTCCTTTATGCAATGGACATGAGTAAGAAAGTTTCAGATTTATATTATTATTGTACTAGATTATTAACTCTATTGTCGTATATATTATATTCGATCATTGTTTATCAACATGATATTATATTATATAACTCATATATATATTATGTTCGTTAATTTCGAAATATGGTTATACAAGTGTCCTCACTTGGATAATCATTATATTTAAACACATGTTGATATATATATATATATATATATATATATATATATATATATATATATATATATATATATATATATATATATATATACCTCTAAGCTATTTGACCAGCTAGACACAGATTTAGAAATATCGCTGCGTATGATAAAACCTTTTTGTATCTAATCAAATTATTTTGGTTCGGATTCCAGACTAAGTATGAACATACCGATCAAGGGGAAACTTTTTTGTGCCCAAGGCGGACAGAGTGAACGATAATATCATTCTTGCATGCAATATTGATCAATACATGGCCCATGGGATGTACACCCTCGCGCCCGTAAGTTATGACGGTTTGCGGATGAAGTTCTGCTAAACCTTATCGAAAATTTAAAATAATGTTCATAGTATGTCATCTTAACCATATTTTTAGTCAATACGTAGTTTTAAAAATGTGATATAGAATTGTTATGTTATTATTATCGGTTTAGTTTACTTCACAACTATTGAATCGTTGTAGAAGTGATGTATAAAGAAAATATTTAATTCTTTCAGCTAATTATATTTATAATTGTTATTACTTGATGGGCTCTCAAATGCTCATCCTTGCTTAATTTAAATGTTTTCAGCTAAGTGTGAACAGCTGGAAGGTTCGGCCAAGAACAAGGGGAAAGGAAAGCAAACAAAATATGTTTAATGGTATCTTTTGTAATAGTTAAACTGTATCAAGACAATGATATGTATTATCTGTCATGTAAGGAATTATAATAAAGATTGCGTACTTGGGATTAGACTCTGATATATGTAAATTAAGTTTGATTTTTATATTATTGTTATTATTATTAGTATTATTCCGCTCGTAGAAATGGTATCGTGAAGCACCGAGTTCAGGTTTCAAGTACCTGAATTTGGGGGCGTCACAATATGGTATCAGAGCTATAAGCATGAATTTACGAAGAGCCCCGAGCCTCTCGCTGGTGACTTCCTTGTGTGGAATACACCGAAGCCAGACTCTCCGTAGGGGACGCTGATTCAGTCGGTGCCAAGTTGATAGGTACTCTTGTGAGGTGCTATGGTTGGAAGCACCATGAAAGTCACAACATGGTATCAGAGCTTTAGGGTTAAAAACCTTAGGTGGGTAAGACCTTAGGATATAACCTTAGAAAATAGAGAAATGTTGAAAATACAAATAACTCATATAGAGTTTATAAGGAGATGAATTGAATAAATTTATCGTCAAACAAAATAAAAGATAACGTATATAAAACTATTATTTGCTATGTGTATATATTCTTTGTTAATCAAGATAGTTAGTGTGTAGATGTTATGTGGGATAAGGATTAGGATACCCTCAGATCGTAAAGAAGGAGTCGATCTCCATAACTGAGCCAATATCAAAGCCAATAGCTGAAATAGAGGCTCACATTGAAAGCTACCTCAATGAGGTGGTTATTTTGGAAAATGTAGTACCGGACCCAGAAATGATAGTATAACTGATAGGTAGAGTATAGTTACAGAATATAAGGTCAAGCTCGAGTTCTTAAACTTATATGTTTATGATGAGTTCTTAAACTCATAATATGTGGTAAGTTTGACGAACTAGGTATAGTTAGGTGTGAATGGATTATTGAGGATAATGGGACTATATAGATTACTAAGCAAATGATCCTTAGTGAAGGCGTAAGGAAATAAGTAGTATTAGTATTACTTGAATATGTATGATTCCATGATGCGTATATGATAGGTATGTGGGTATAATGTAATATTTTGGCAGCAATTCCTGACTTGTGTGTCATAAAGGAATAACGGATGTTTAGAGTAGTATGTGCTATGGTATGTCGAGTGCTATGAATAGGAATCTATGTTGGATTAATGAAATAAGTGGGTATAAAGATAGTAATTATTCATCTGAACATTGGTTAATACAGTATAACAAAGTTTTCAAAATCTAACATTTTGAATACATGATTATTTGAGTAGAAAATTTTGCGTTATATGTTAAGCATATACGATAAGGCTTAGCATATAAGTTAATAAAGAATAATTTATGATAATGTCGCCAAGACGAAAACGAAACCAAAGGATAGAAGAACCGGTCAACAAAGCTAGAGGACAACCAGACCCAGTACAGAATTTTACGAATATGGACGATCAAGCTATGCAGAACGGAATACCAGCCGCGAAAAATTAGCCAGATAATCGAACGGTAAACGTCAAAGACTTCAAGGCAATCAGACCATCAGGATTTAGAGGATCAACTAACCCGGTAAAAGAGTTTGTGATAGCTAGGATAACGGAGGGATAAAAGACAGCTTTTATCACCTATACGATGAAAGGGGGAAAGCAAATTTCTGATGGGAGGCAAATTAAGCTAGAATCGGAGAAGGGAGTAGAGGTAGTAGGACTGGAAAAAAGGAAAGAAGATAAAGGATAAGTTGCGTGTTATAAGTGTGGGCAGAAGGGATATATCTCTCCCAACTGCTGCAATCCAAAAGTGTGTAGTGGGTGTTTTATTTGTGAATTAAGGGAGCATAAGGTGAAAGACTGTCCAAGAAGTAGAAGGGAAGCAAGAAATGCGAATAGGAGGAATGGCAGCAGGACATTGCGATAACAGGACCGACTCCAACAAACAAACAAACAGAACAACCGCAAGAGTCTTCTACATGACCGTTCAAGAAACTGTAGCAACCGGGGATGCAACTCCAGGTATTATTCGAACAAATTTTATTTTTCTTATATATGATTTTCTTATATATATATATAGTAAATTATTTTTATAAAGAAATTTTGAAGAAGAAATTTGAGTTCTCTTAGAAATTAAATTTTCGTGTAATCAGATAGATAAGCTTTATGCTGAATAGTTAAAGATCGGTTCTATCAATTATGATCGAGATCTACTTGCAATGATTGTGTATGCTATGTACCTTTGTAGGTATAGGTTTTAAAACGGTGATTCCGGGGACGAAATCTTTATAAGGGAGGGTGAATGTAATAACCCGATATTTTTTATATAATTAAATCCGAAATTTTGCGTATAATTTTTTTTTTCTTATTATTTTAAAGATGAGAATATGTGCCAGGTAATGTGTATGTATATTTGTGATAAATAAAAATTTATTTATTACATGAATAATTTTAAATAATTTTATTTTAGAATTATTGACCATTATAAATTATATTCATATAATAATTAATTTTATAGTAAAAATATTTTTATTAATTAGTTTCCATGATAATATGTTTATATATTATTTAAATAATATATGAAATGATTATAGCATTATTATAATAACTATTTTATTATATGAATTTATTTCAGATTAATTAAGCTAATTGTTTAACTTAATTAATAATGTTATATATGACAGATAAATCAGATATGGAATCCAAACCCCAATTCTGGGTTTTGATCAAGGGATGAGAATAATAATATAATATTAATTATATTTTAATTTTTCAGTGATATAAATATGTATTGTATATGTGTGGACTGATAATGGTTGTTAAATTATATTGTATCATGACCAAACCCTAGCATTAATTTGTTTCACTCTATTGTGAAATTCAAATGGGATATTCGAGACTATGTTGTAACTGTGTTATGTGAATTATGTCGTGTATGACAGAATTTAAAGTAATTAGGTAAAACCCTAATTATACTTAGAAAACCTAATTTATTAGAAACCCTAATTAATTGAGTACCCTAATTACTAAATTCAGAAACCTAATTTCTAAATTTAGAAACCCTAATTAGTAATTATAAACCCTAATTACTAATTGTAAACCATAATCGTGAAATTAGAAAATCTTAATTATATAATTAAAAACCCTAATTAATAATTAATAACCCTAATTGTTATATGGGTAATGTTAATTGCTAATTATTTGCTCTAATTGCTAAATTAGTAAGCTTAATTATAATTTATTAAATTGTTAACCTAAATTAGACATCCTACAAATTAATTATGCTAAACCCTAGGGTTAAACCCTAAGGGTTTGCCAAGTTACAATCTTGCCATTAAATTAGAAAGCCAAAAGACTATTTTGCCCCACTTGCATTATTAGACCTAACTTGTAAATCTAGCAAAGTTGGAGTTGGTAACCTAATCTAACCACCCCATGTGACATTAAATATCAAAGATCAACAACAAAATATCAGCCAAAATATATTTGCACCAATATATATAAAGATTTGGAGAGAGAGAAATGCTTACATTATTTCTCATTTGAACGTAGACCATTCTCTCTCTAAAATCCAAAATTTATAGTGAAAGAGAGAGATATACAAAGCTAATATCATATCTTAACACTCCATGATCAGCAACATAGGATCAGATTCAAGAAATCAAAGCATAAAGGTATAAACCCTAGAATTTAAAAATCTTATGATCTGATGTTAGATCTTGTTGTTTGTTGTTTAATGTTGTGTAATAAGATGTTATTTAGTGATCTGGGTTGTTAGATCCCAGATCCATAACATCAAAGTGCTCGAAATTAAAGTTTTAAAAAAATCTGGAATTTTTTTTTGTGATCTGACAGCCTAATGTCAAAGTCTGTAGATCTTTCTCAGTTTATGATTTTGTGTGTTTTATTATTTGGACTTGTAGTATGCTAGGAGGACTTTGATCTGGACTGGAAATAATACTTATATCATATGTAGATTTCACGTTATGGAAGGTGAAACTGCTTTGGCCGACCATGACTTTTCATTTTCTAGGAAACCAAGAACTTGTTCATCAGTGTCTGACAACAAGTTCTTGGGCCCAGATCTTGCATTTGTTTGTTATTTAGATGTTGTTAGTGTATCAGAGTGATAGATTGTTATGTGTACTTCAGAGTCATGCTAATAGATCACTTAGATGAGCATCATAATGAAAGTAATCGATGGTCAAAGTAGCCTTCTCGATCAGATTTTAAGGTTCTGGAATTTCCAGAAATATGATGAACACCATTTCTGACATGGGTTGACCGGGCGCTAGCTTGTGATTCTGATGTTGATTGTCTGACCTGATGATGGATATTTGTACTCTGTTATATGGTCTAGCTACAAACCAGAATCATTAGAACACATTAACAAATATCAGAACCCTAATATTAATGAGCCTCAAAATGACTACTCAAGGCTGACTGGGTTTCTGGGTAGCCCAAAAAACCCAGAAAGCTCTGACAACAGCTTTGAACGGCTAGATCTTCAGATTATATGCTTGTATGGCTTAGATAATGCTTGATTCATGTATTATTACATATAAACTACACAATTCTTACAAGACCTTGCCCAGAATCAACAAGATAAGTGAGTTATACTCGGTCAAAGTAAACACCTTGGGTACTGTCTGTCAGTGTTCTTGAGCCTCAAGAACTCCAATCGCGACAGAAACTGTTGCTAAAGCTTTTAGCGACAGATTTAATTATTTTAAATTTTTTATTTTCTTGAAATTAATTAAAAATAGAAATAAATTCTAAAAAATTACAAAAATAGTTTTAAAAATTATTTTAAATTATGAAAAATAATTTTTAATTATTTGGGATATTTTTCATTAATATTTATAATTATTTAAATATTAATGATATTTAATTTATTTAATTAGTGTATTAAATAAATTAGAGAAAAATAATTTTAATATTATAAAAATCATTTTAAATAAGAATAAAATGTTTTAAAAAAATTTGAGTTATAAATGTAACTTTTAATATTTTGTGATGAATTTCATTAATTAATTTAAAATTAATGATATTTAAGTTATTAAATAAATTATAAAAAATAGAATTAATGATTTAAAAATCATTTAAAGATTATAAAAATATTTTAAGTCATAAAATATAACTTTTGATATTTTGTCATGAAAAATATTAATTTTTTTTATATTAATGATATTAGATTTATTTAATATTTATATTAAATAAATTAGTTTAAAAATTATTTTAGTATTAGAAAAATCATTTTAAATTAAAATAAAGATTTTAAAAATATTTTAAGTTATAAAATATAACTTTCAATATTTAAAGGTAAATCTCATTAATTATTTACTATTAATGATGTTAAAGTTACTTAATAGTTATATTAAATAAATTAGTTTTAAAATGATTTTAATATTATAAAAATTATTTTAAATGATAATAAATTGTTTAAAGGTATTTTAAGTTATAAAAATATAACTTTCAATATTTAAAGGATATTTTCATTAATAATTTAATATTAATGATATTAATATAATATTAATGATATTAACTTTATTTAGTAATTATATTAAATAAATAGTTTAAAAATGGTTTTATTGATTTAAAAATCATTTAAAAAGGATATTAATGAATTAAAAATATTTTAAGTTATAATTAATGACTTTTAATATTTTGATAGATAATGCATTAATATTTAAATATTGATAATAATTATTTAAAAATGATTTCAAATGTTTTAAAAATTATTTAAGGGTAATATTAGTACTTTAAAAATACTTTGAGTTATTATAAATAATTTTAACATTTTAACAATGGTTTTATTAATGGTTTAATATTAATTAAATATTAATGATAATAGAATTATTCAATATTTAAATCATTTAATAATGATTCCGGTGTTTGAAAATTCATGATAAATTATAATAAATATTTAAAAATTATTATAAGTCATTTAAAAATAATATGACTGATACTTACAGATATTGAACTACATGATAGAGTCTTAGACTCAATAATTACCCGATAAAGTCGTCGGTACACCGACATGTTTTAGAAATTGATCTGGACTTAGATATTTTAACTATATTAATGTTTGATTGTGATTCAATGACTGTTGAATATGTGTGACAATGTTATTAGGTTATGTGCTGACGGCAATAAGCAGTATTATGTGGTATGATATATTTTTCTAATCGATAGAATGATCTTAATAATGATAGATTTCGGTATAAAAGATAAAATTAAGTTGCGTACTGTAAGCAGCAGACCAGGCAAGTATCCTACCTTTGCATTTCCTTTATGCAATAGACATGAGTAAGAAAGTTTCAGATTTATATTATTATTGTACTAGATTATTAACTCTATTATCGTATATATTATATCCGATCATTGTTTATCAACATGATATTATATTATATAACTCATATATATATTCTGTTCGTTAATTTCGAAATATGGTTATACAAGTGTCCTCACTTGATAATAATTGTATTTAAACACATGTTGATATATATATATATATATATATATATATATATATATATATATATATACCTCTAAGCTATTTGACCAGCTAGACAAAGATTTAGAAATATCGATGCGTATGATAAAACCTTTTTGTATCCAATCAAATTATTTTGGTTCGGATTCCAGACTAAGTATGAACATCCCGATCAAGGAAAAACTTTTTTGCGCCCAAGGCGGACAGAGTGAACGATAATATCATTCTTGCATGCAATATTGATCAATACATGGCCCATGGGATGTACACCCTCGCGCCCGTAAGTTATAACGGTTTGTAGACGAAGTTCTGCTAAACCTTATCGAAAATTTAAAATAATGTTCATAGTATATCATCTTAACCATATTTATAGTCAATACGTAGTTTTAAAAATGTGATATAGAGTTGTTATGTTATTATTATCGGTTTAGTTTACTTCACAACAATTGAATCGTTGTAGAAATGATGTATAAAGAAAATATTTAATTCTTTCAGCTAATTATATTTATAATTGTTATTTCTTGCTGGGTACTCAAATGCTCATCCTTGTTTAATTTAAATGTTTTCAGCTAAGTGTGAACAGCTGGAAGGTTCGGCCAAGGACAAGGGGAAAGAAAAGCAAACAGAATATGTTTAATGGTATCTTTTGTAATAGTTAAACTATATCAAGACAATGATATGTATTATCTATCATGTAAGAAATTATAATAAAGGTTGCGTACTTGGGATTAGACTCTGATATATGTAAATTAAGTTTAATTTTTATATTATTGTTATTATTATTAGTATTATTCCGCTCGCAGAAATGGCATCGTGAAGCACCGAGTTCAAGTTTCAAGTACTTGAATTTGGGGGCGTCACAACATGGTATCAGAGCTATAAGCATGAATTTGCGAAGAGCCCCGAGCCTCTCGCTGGTGACTTCCTTGTGTGGAATACACCGAAGCCAGACTCTCCGTAGGGGATGCCGATTCAGTCGGTGCCAAGTTGATAGGTACCCTTGTGAGGTGCTATGGTTGGAAGCACCATGAAAGTCACAACATGGTATCAGAGCTTTAGGTTGAAAAACCTTAGGTGGGTAAGACCTTAGGCTATAACCTTAGAAAAGAGGGAAATATTGAAAATACAAATAACTCATATAGAGTTTATAAAGAGATGAATTGAATAAATTCATCGTCAAACAAAATAAAAGATTACGTATATAAAACTATTATTTGCTGTGTGTATATATTCTTTGTTAATCAAGATAGTTAGTGTGTAGATGTTATGTGGGATAAGGAATAGGATACCCTCAGATCGTAAAGAAGGAGCTGATCTCCATAACCGAGCCAATATCAAAGTCAATAGCTGAAATAGAGGCTTACATTGAAAGCTACCTCAATGAGGTGGTTATTTTAGAAAATGTAGTATCGGACCCAGAAATGATAGTATAACTGATAGGTAGAGTATAGTTACAGAATATAAGGTCAAGCTCGAGTTCTTAAACTCATATGTTTATGATGAGTTCTTAAACTCATAATATGTGGTAAGTTTGACGAACTAGGTATAGTTAGGTGTGAATGGATTATTGAGGATAATGGGACTATATAGATTACTAAGCAAATGATCCTTAGTGAAGGCGTAAGGAAATAAGTAGTATTAGTATTACTTGAATATGTATGATTCTATGATGCGTATATGATAGGTATGTGGGTATAATGTAATATTTTGGCAGCAATTCCTGACTTGTGTGTCACAAAGGAATAACGGATGTTTAAAGCAGTATGTGCTATGGTATGTCGAGTGCTATGAATAGGAATCTATGTTGGATTAATGAAATAAGTGGGTATAAAGATAATAATTATTCATCTGAACATTGGTTAATACCGTATAACAAAGTTTTCAATATCTAACATTTTGAGTACATGATTATTTGAGTAGAAAATTTCGCGTTATATGTTAAGCGTATACGATAAGGCTTAGAATGTAAGTTAATAAAGAATAATTTATGATAATACCGCCAAGACGAAAATGAAACCAAAGGATAGAAGAACCGGTCAACAAAGATGGAGGACAACCAGACCTGATACAGAATTTTACGAATATGGACGCTCAAGCTATGCAGAACGGAATACCAGCCGCATAAAATGAGCCAGATAATTGAACGGCAAATGTCAAAGACTTCAAGGCAATCGGACCACCAGGATTTAGAGAATCAACTAACCTGGTAGAAGCGTTTGTGATAGCTAGGATAACGGAGGGGCAAAAGACAGCTTTTGTCACCTATACGATGAAAGGGGGAAAGCGAATTTCTGGTGGGAGGCAAATCAAGCTAGAATCGGAGAAGGGAGTAGAAGGGAAGAAAGGAATGCGAATACGAGAAATGGCAGCAGGACATTAGCGATAACGGGACCGACTCCAACAAACAAACCAACAGAACAACCGCAAGAGTCTTGTACATGACCGTTCAAGAAACTGTAGCCGCCGGGAATGCAACTCCAGGTATTATTCGAACAAATTTTATTTTTCTTATATATGATTTTCTTATATATATAGTAAATTATTTTTATAAAGAAATTTTGAAGAAGGAATTTGAGTTCTCTTAGAAATTAAATTTTTTTGTAATCAGATAGATAAGCTTTATGCTGAATAGTTAAAGATTGGTTCGATCAATTATGATCGAGATATACTTACAATGATTGTGTATGCTATGTACCCATGTAGGTATAGGTTTTAAAACGGTGATTCAGGGGACGAAATCTTTATAAGAGAGGGTGAATGTAATAACCTGATATTTTCTATATAATTAAATCAGAAATTTTGCGTATAAATTTTTTATTATTATTATTTTAAAGATGAGAATATGTGCCAGGTAATGTGTATGTATATTTGTGATAAATAAAAATTTATTTATTACATGAATAATTTTAAATAATTTTATTTTAGAATTATTGACCATTATAAATTATATTCTTATAATAATTAATTTTACAGTAAAAATGTTTTTATTAATTAATTTTTATGAAAATATGTTTATATATTATTTGAATAATATATGAAATTATTATAGCATTATTATAATAACTATTTTATTATATGAATTTATTTCAGATTAATTAAGCTAATTATTTAACTTAATTAATAATGTTATATATGACAGATAAATCAGATATGGAATCCAGACCCTAATTCTGGGTTTTGATCAGGGATGAGAAAAATAATATAATATTAATTATATTTTGATTTTTCAGTGATATAAATATGTACTGTATATGTGTGGACTTATGTTGTATCATGACCAAACTCTAGCATTAATTTGTTTCGCCCTATTGTGAAATTCAAATGGGATATTCGAAACTATGTTGTAACTGTGTTATGTGAATTATGTCGTGTTTGACAGAATTTAAAGTAATTAGGTAAAACCCTAATTATACTTAGAAAACCTAATTTATTAGAAACCCTAATTAATTGAGAACCCTAATTACTAAATTCGGAAACCTAATTTTTAAATTTAGAAACCCTAATTAGTAATTATAAACCCTAATTACTAATTGTAAACCATAATCGTGAAATTAGAAAACCTTAATTTTATAATTAAAAACCCTAATTAATAATTAATAACCCTAATTGTTATATAGGTAATGTTAATTGCTAATTATTTGCTCTAATTGCTAAATTAGTAAGCTTAATTATAATTATTAAATTGTTAAACTAAATGTTTAATTTCTAAATATTAGAAAACCTAAACTAATTAAGAAAACCCTAATTACAATTTTTAGAAACTAAAATGTTATATTTTCAAACCCTAAATTAGACATCCTACAAATTAATTATGCTAAACCCTAAGGGCTAAACCCTAAGGGTTTGCCAAGTTACAATCTTGCCATTAAATTAGAAAGCCAAAAGACTATTTTGCCGCACTTGCATTATTAGACATAACTTGTAAATCTAGCAAAGTTGGAGTTGGTAACCTAATCTAACCACCCCATATGACATTAAATATCAAAGATCAGCAACAAAATATCAGCCAAAATACATTTGCACCAATATATATATAGATTTGGAGAGAGAGAAATGCTTACATTATTTCTCATTTGAACCTAGACCCTTCTCTCTCTAAAATCCGAAATTTAGAGTGAAAGAGAGAGAGAGATACAAAGCTAATATCACATGTTAACACTCCATGATCAGCAACATAGGATCAGATTCAAGAAATCAAAGCATAAAGGTATAAACCCTAGAATTTAAAAATCTTATGATCTGATGTTAGATCTTGTTGTTTGTTGTTTAATGTTGTGTAATAAGATGTTATTTAGTGATATGGGTTGTTAGATCCCATATCCATAACATCAAAGTGCTCGAAATTGAAATTTTAAAAAAATCTAGAATTTTTTTTTTGTGATCTGACATCCTAATGTCAGAGGCTGTAGATCTTTCTCAGTTTATGATTTTGTGTGTTTTATGTTTTGGACTTGTAGTATGCTAGGAGGACTTTGATCTGGACGGGAAATAATACTTATATCATGTGTAGATTTCAAGTTATGGAAGGTGAAACTGCTTTGATCGACCATGACTTTTTATTTTTTGGGAAACCAAGAACTTCTTCATCAGTGTCTAACAACAAGTTCTTGGGCCCAGATCTTGCATTTGTTTGTTATTTATATGTTGTTAGTGTATCAGAGTGATAGATTGTTATGTGTACTTCAGAGTCATGCTAATAGATCACTTAGATGAGCATCATAATGAAAGTAATCGATTGTCAAAGTAGCCTTCTCGATCAGATTTTAAGGTTCTGGAATTTCCAGAAATGTGAAGAACACCATTTCTGACATGGGTTGACCGAGCGCTAGCTTGTGATTCTGATGTTGATTGTCTGACCTGATGATGGATATTTGTACTCTGTTATATGGTCTACAAACCAGAATCATTAGAACACATTAACAAATATCAGAACCCTAATATTAATGAGCCTCAAAATGACTACTCAAGGCTGACTGGGTTTCTGGGTAGCCCAGAAAACCCCGAAAGCTCTGACAACATCTTTGAACGGCTAGATCTTCAGATTATATGCTTGTATGGCTTAGATAATGTTTGATTCATGTATTATTACATATAAACTACACGATCCTTACAAGACATTGCCCAGAATCAAAAAGATAAGTGAGTTATACTCGGTCAAAGTAAACACCTTGGGTACTGTCTGTCAGTGTTCTTGAGACTTAAGAACACCAATCGCGACAGAAACTGTTGCTAAAGCTTTTAGCGACAGATTTAATTATTTTAAATTTTTGATTTTTTCGAAAATTAATTAAAAATAGAAATAAATTCTAAAAAATTATAATAATAGTTTTAAAAATTATTTTAAATTATGAAAAATAATTTTTAATTATTTGGGATATTTTTTATTAATATTTATAATTATTTGAATATTAATGATATTTAATTTATTTAATTAGTGTATTAAATAAATTAGAGAAAAATAATTTTAATATTATAAAAATCATTTTAAATAAGAATAAAGTATTTTAAAAAATTTTGAGTTATAAATGTAACTTTTAATATTTCGTGATGAATTTCATTAATTAATTTAATATTAATGATATTTAAGTTATTTAATAAATGTATTAAATAAATTATGAAAAATAGAATTAATGATTTAAAAATCATTTAAAGATTATAAAAATATTTTAAGTTATAAAATATAACTTTTGATATTTTGTCATGAAAAATATTAATTTTTTTTATATTAATGATATTAGATTTATTTAATACTTATATTAAATAAATTAGTTTAAAAATAATTTTAATATTAGAAAAATCATTTTAAATGGAAATAAAGACTTTAAAAATATTTTAACTTATAAAATATATTTTTCAATATTTAAAGGTAAATCTCATTAATTATTTACTATTAATGATGTTAAAGTTATTTAATAATTATATTAAATAAATTAGTTTAAAAATAATTTTAATATTATAAAAATTATTTTAAATTATAATAAATTGTATAAAGGTATTTTAAGTTATAAAAATATAACTTTTAATATTTAAAAGATATTTTCATTAATAATTTAATATTAATGATATTAAGTTTATATAATAATTATATTAAATAAATAGTTTTAAAATAGTTTTATTGATTTAAAAATTATTTAAAAAGGATATTAATGAATTAAAAATATTTTAACTTATAATTAATGACTTTTAATATTTTGATAGATAATGCATTAATATTTAAATATTAATGGTAATTATTTAAAAATAATTTTAAATGTTTTAAAAATCATTTAAGGGTAATATTAGTACTTTAAAAATACTTTAAGTTATTATAAATAACTTTAATATTTTGGCAATGGTTTCATTAATGGTTTAATATTAATTAAATATTAATGATAATAGAATTATTCAATATTTAAATCATTTAATAATGATTTCGGTGTTTGAAAATTCATGATAAATTATAATAAATGTTTAAAAATTATTATAAGTCATTTAAAAATAATATGACTGATACTTACAGATATTGAACTATAGGATAGAGTGTTAGACTCGATAATTACCCGATAAAGCCGTCGGTACACCGACATATTTCAGAAATTGATCTAGACTTAGATATTTTGACTGTATTAATGTTTGTTTGTGATTCAATGACTGTTGAATATGTGTGATAATGTGATTAGGTTGTGTGCTGACTGCAGTAAGCAGTATTATGTGGTATGATATATTATTCTAATCGATAGAATGATATTAATGATGATAGGTTTCGGTATAAAAGATAAAACTAAGTTGCGTACTGTAAGCAGCAGACCAGGCAAGTATCCTACCTTTGCATTTCCTTTATGCAATGGACATGAGTAATAAAGTTTCAGATTTATATTATTATTGTACTAGATTATTAACCCTATTGTCGTATATATTATATCCGATCATTGTTTATCAACATGATATTATATTATATAACTCATATATATATTCTGTTAGTTAATTTCGAAATATGATTATACAAGTGTCCTTACTTATAATCATTGTATTTAAACACATGTTATATATATATATATATATATATATATATATATATATATATATTACCTCTAAGCTATTTGACCAGCTAGACACAGATTTAGAAATATTGTTGCATATGTTAAAACCTTTTTGTATCCAATCAAATTATTTTGGTTCAGATTCTAGACTAAGTATTAACATCCCGATCAATGGAAAATTTTTATGCGCCCAAGGCGGACAGAGTGAACTATAATATCGTTCTTGAATGCAGTATTAATCAATACAGGGCCCATGGGATGTACACCCTCGTGCCCGTAAGTTATGACGGTTTGCAGATGAAGTTCTGCTAAACCTTATCGAAAATTTAAAACAATGTTCATAGTATGTCATCTTAACCCTATTTATAGTTAATACGTAGTTTTAAAAATGTGATATAGAGTTGTTATGTTATTATTATCGGTTTAGTTTACTTCATAACTATTGAATCGTTGTAGAAGTGATGTATAAAGAAAACATTTAATTCTTTCAGCTAATTATATTTATAATTGTTATTACTTGCTGGGCACTCAAATGCTCATCCTTGCTTAATTTAAATGTTTTCAGCTAAGTGTGAACAGCTAGAAGGTTCGGCCAAGAACAAGGAGAAATGAAAGCAAACATGATATGTTTAATGGTATCTTTAGTAATAGTTAAACTATATCAAGACAATGATATGTATTATCTATCATGTAAGGAATTATAATAAAGGTTGCGTACTTGGGATTAAACTATGATATATGTATTAAGTTTGATTTTTATATTATTGTTATTATTATTAGTATTATTCCGCTCATAGAAATGGTATCATGAAGCACCGAGTTCGAGTTTTAAGTACCTAAATTTGGGGGCGTCACAAGGTCTGACAAGGAATTTGAAGGCCTATATCTCGCTTATGTGTTGTTGTATGGCCCTGAAATTTATTTGTAGTTGTAGTATTACATAAATACTATAACTCTAACACCATTACAAGCCCAGAAATCAACTGGAAATAGATCTAATGATGGTCAAAGGTAGCACCATGCACACTACCTATGAATGTTCAAGAACTCTCGAGTACACCTATAGCGACAGTTTTATCACTATAGTGCCCTTTAGTGACGCTTTAATTACAAAATTAATTATTTTATTAAATAATTAGAGAAAAAAAAAATTTAATTGTTAAAAATTCATAATAAATTTCTAAAAATTATTTTAAAGCTTAAAAATGGGCTTTTAATAATTTGGAGTATATTTCATATATATTTTAATATTTTTAAATATTAATGGTATTTAATTTATTTAATTATTATATTAAATAAATTACTTGAAAAATCATTTGAAATTATATTATGGTATAAGAAAATATTATAAGTTATTTTTAATGACTTTGAATATTTTGTGATAAATTTCATTAATTAATTAATATTAATGATAATTAATTTATTTAATAAATATATTAAATAAATTATGGAAAGATAGAATTAATGATTTAAAATCATATAAAAATAATTTAAAGGTTATAAGAATATTTTAAGTTATAAAATATAAATTTTGATATTTTGTCAATAAATACATTAATATTTAATATTAATGGCAGTTATTTAATAATGGTTTTAATTACTTTAAAATCATTTAAACGCAATATTAAGGTATTAAAAATACTTTAAAATATTATAAATTATTTATAATATTTTGTTGAGTATTTCATTAATATTTGACAATTATTAATTATTAGTGATAATAGAATATTGTGGTATTTAAATCATATTAAATTGATATTAATAATTGAAAAATAATGATAAATGATAATAATTATTTAAAAATTATTATGAGCCTTTGAAAAATATTTTGATTATATAATAAATTATTTAAGATAGTAATTAAGCGATTAGGTAGAGTCTTATTAGAATTAAGCTCGATAATTATCCGATTATACAATCAGGATGTCGAAATAGTACCGAATTCATCTCAGACTAAAATTGTTTGACTTGATACTAGGTCTTGTGTGTTTGATTGACTAATAGAATTATGAGATAATGTGTTTAGGTTATTTTATAACTGTATATAATAGTAATATATTGTGATGATATTATTCTAATGTGGAGATCGGTATTATCAATATTAGGTCTTCAGACAAAGATATATATACTACGTAGTTGTAATCGGTGATTCAGGCAAGTTTCTCTAACTCGACCTCGAGTTGATATTATAAAATATGCTTGTTATGACGCCCCCAAAATAGGTATGCATCACCCATCTTGAGTCGCCAAATACATGGTAAGAAATCAAATACAAACTTCTTTAATACAACTATCGTGTAAAAATACGACAAAACATAGCTGAGTTTTTAAACGAATATTGCCTTCTAGACAATATCCACACTCAATGAAGTCCTCATTACAATTATTATCACACTATTTTACAGAATAGTGAGGACTACTAAAGCCACTTATCCTGGACCATCACTCCATTCCCTGACTCGTCCCACCTATATTCTCATTTCCTGAAGAGAACAATGAAAGAAAAGGGTGAGCTCAACTAGCCCAGTAAGAAATATTATGACTAAGATAATGCATAATAAATTATCGTTAGCCTTCAACAGTGTTAAACTGATAAAATATAATAAACATCAAGTTTAACTGCAGCGGAACAAACAATCCATTAGAAGAGTCAAGTAGAGCATAATATCTACTATCTTCTATGATTTAAAAAGTTTATCATCAACTTTATTGCTGAGACTCAGCTTAATAAATAATTCACATCATCGAATCATCCTTGCACACAGAATAATTCCTGGTTATAATCATACCAACAACTGTTCATCAATGCACTACAGGCCAATGAGGACTTTTACCATATCATTTGTAACATTACGGGTCATGATTATACCGAATGATCCCTGGTCATAATCATACCAATCAATAGTACATCTATTCACGTAAGTCACAGATGACTTTTATCATAATATAAGCATGAGGATGATGACAATGATATAAAAATTTAATTAAAAGAAAGAAAATGATAAATTTTTAAATATTTATAATTTAATTTATCCAAAATTCAATAATGTCAAAATTGTCGACATGATACTGCTTTATGGAGTAAAATTCAATACTAATATTGTATCAAAAATGATTTAGACAGCAAAGAAATCAATTTTTGTCATGAATAATTCTCCGGGTGAATAGTACATGAGTGAATAGTATCCCATGAATAGTACTTCGTGAATAGTACCATGTGAATATTACTTTGTGAATAGTACTCATGAATAATACTTTATGCATAGTACCCGTGAATAGTATTTTATGAATAGTAACTCGTGAATAGTACTCCGACACGAAAGTGCCCCGAATACCCGAGTGAAAAATATTTGAGTAAATAGTAACCGGGTGAATAGTAACCCGTAAATAGTAACTCCTGAACAGTAACTCGTGAATAGTACTCATAAAAGGAAAATACAAATAAAACGATATTTCCTAACGAGTACAAAAGATATGATATCTCATACGAGTATAATAGAATATACGAAACTGCAAATAAATTTTCACCCGCCATGCGGTAATTCACGTAAACAGATCATTTCCACAATTTAATAAAGAATGAATATGAAGGGTCATTCACCACGCATGCGGTAGTCCGCGAAGACAAGTTATTCCAACAAAATAATAAAGAATGTAATAACAGAAGAATTTTACCATGCATGCGATAGTCCACGTAGACATGTTATTCCAATAGAATAATAAAGAATGGAATAACAGAAGAGTTTCACCATGCATGCGGTAGTCCGCGTAGACAGGTTATTCCAACAGAATAATAAAAAATGAAATAACAACCCTTGTGAGTATTGAAATAAAATAACTCTCTTCATGAATACGAAAGAAATAATACCCCTTACGAGTATTGAATGAAGATAATATTCCTTACAAATACAAAAAATAATATCGTAAGAGAATATGAAATAAATAACACCCCTTACCTCAGAAGAAGAATGAATACGAAAATAGTGAAGTATCAGATTTCTCTTCCTCTTTCTCTCTATAGCTTCTCTCTCTATAATTGTTCTTGTGAGTCTTAGTGAATTGGTGAGAATGAAGGAAGAATGAGCTTCTATTTATAGGAAAATATAGTTTCGATAATTGCACGTTTTGGGGCTCGAAATATTACAGTATAATACCTTCATCTTTTCCTTCATTTTTAATTTAGTCCTGTAAGTATTATCAAACTTGCACCACCTCCACTAATAATATATCATGTGAATCAATAGTACAATCATGTGACTCAATAGTTTTATACACGTGAAAAAATAATTACAGTATAGTACCTTCATCTATACCTCTATTTTTAATTTAGTCATGTAAGTATTATCAATCTTGCACCACCTCCCCTAATAGTACATGCATGTGAATCAATAGTAAACACATGTGAACAAATAGTTATAAGCATGTGAATTAATAGCAATTAATTGCTCATTTATCCAATTAATTACCCGACTAGTCAATATAACCTCCAGATATCAATTATTATCAGAATAGATGTCGATTTCCACTAACACTAATAATTCCAACACAATGAAAATATCAATTTTATATTTAATCAATACGAACTTATTCATCATTAATATTATAAATCACAATATTTAACAACCAGATCATTTCCAGGAAAGAGGGGGCTTTTCGATAAGAATTTCTCCCTATTGGCGCGCAATTAGGTGACCAAACCTCTCATCGACAGAACTTTCTAGATATTGTCAATATTACAAATAATAATATGAATAACTTTGTCGTCTCAATTATTGATTTAACAATATAAAATATTATGCAGATGATACTATGACAATAATTGAATCAATAATATGAGAGATATTATGCAGCAGTTACTGTAGCAATAATTGAGTATAACTGAGCGACTTTTTACGTAAGCGTCAATAATCAATATCGTGTGCTACTATGCAACCACGCATATTACTATACTTTTACTACCGGGTAGTTCAACAGTTTTAACGGTAACACTTTCGCCGTTATTTTTATAAAAAGATAATTATGTTGTTTTCTATCTACAACAATACTTTCGTTGTGGGGTCCACCAATGATTATGTCGTCGTAGGAATATTCCATGTTAAAACGAATATTTCCCGACCAATCGAATATTATATAACCACTTTCTTACTTTGCAAAATTTTCAAATGTCACCCTTAACTTTAACCTTTATCAATTTAACCATTTACTAAATAATAATAATAATAATAATAATAATAATAATAATAATAATAATAATAGCAAATACAACAATAGTAATAGTAATAATTATAATAATAATTATTATTATTATAATAATAGTAATAATAATTATAATAGTAATATTAATTATAATAATAATAACAAATATTCAAATAACTATTTATAAATTTATCTCTAAATATTAATATCAATATTTATAAAAAATATTCATATCTAAATTTTATAAATTTTAGATGAAATATTTATAAATTTATAAATAAATATTTGTTTATAAATTTTAAAGATAAATTTATATGAATATTTGATTTTATATATATATATATATATATATATATATATATATATATATATATATATATGGTAATAGAATTTATCTAATACACAAAAACATAAAAAGCAAAAATATCACAAATAGGTTTTGAACCTAAGACCTATAGGTTATTGGGTCAATAAACTACCACTAAGCCATTCTAATTTATTAGTTAACTAAACTACTACCATAACTATTGCATATTTTTCTATACATGACTAGTGATATTATATAAATATTTATAAATAATAAAAATATAACATTTAATACTAAGGATATTACGCATAAATTATTGTAAAAAAAAAGATTATTTAATATAAGTAAATATTTAACTTGAGATTACATAAAATAATAAGAACTTTTATTCTTAGACGGAGGGAGTAACTTAAATCATGAATATATTTTTAAGTCCAAAAATAAAACATAAAAAGAAAAATAGTAATGGTATGCCCCTAGCTATTCCTAGTTCTCTTTTTTCCCTTTTTTTCAAATATATTATAAAATTAAATTATAATACTATCAATTCTAAGAGCATTCACAACAATTTCTTTATCTCTATCCCTACTTTGCAGTGCTATTGGGTCATTCTGTAGGATAGGGATTCAATTTTTTCACTATGTACCCAACATGTTCCTAATATTAATTCCTTAAATATTAAATTTTAAAATTTAAAAGTTAAAATTTGAAAGTTCCAACAGTTAAATCATGTTTTGAACGTTGCAACTATTTTTTATTTAAAAGTAATTGTTGTTTGAATTTAAAATTTGTAATTATTTTAATTTAAAAATAGATATTGCTAGAAATCAAAATGTGCAACGATCATTATGTGTTTATGAGAACTAAAACAACATCATTTAATTATAAAATAATAAAATTTATAATTAGTAGTAATATTTTTTACAAAAATGATCAAAATCAAAATTTGACTAATTTTTAATTTTTTTTATAGTTATCTTTCTTCTCTAAATCCTCTGTTAAAAAAATAAAAATGAGTGAATTTGATAGGCATACCCAAATAAGCACTTAAGTGAGATAAGATTCTTTAACCAACATAAAATTGTAATAAATAGGCTGTGAAATGTCATTTTACATAAATAGGGAACACTCTTTTGATTCCCTCACCCTGAGGAGTCAAATCATATATAGGGATTAAAATAGAGAATTATATAAGAATAAGGAATCTGTTGGATACTGATTTATTGATATATTCTTCAAATATGGGAATAGGGAGTCTATTAGAAAAACTGTTGTGAATGCTCTAAAAGAAAACATAAAAGATGAAGAAAAATTTATTATGTTTTATGAACTAAAACAGAATAAAGTTATTTAAAATGACTTATAAGTCATTCATAATAAGTTAGTTTGACCCATATTAATGTAATATCAATTTTATCCCTATTTTTTTTTTAAAAAAATAAATTTGTAAAAAAGAAGATTAAGATGCAACGTTACTTTAATTGGCGTTAGAATTTTTATTTTTATTTTTTTATAGTTGAAGTCTTATATACTCCTTCATTTCAACGCCGATGACAGAGAATAAACATTAAAAAATATTGATGTTTGTAAACAAGTACAAGATATCAAAGAAAAAAAAAGAGATTCTAATGTCAGTTAAAGTGATGTTACATCTTACTCTTTTTTTTTTACAAATTTACTTTATAAATTTTTTTAAAAAAGTTACAATGCGGTTAGTTTGGCATTGGATCAAATTTTTATTTTTTTCAAATTTATTTAAAAAACTAAAATCATTTTAAAAAAATTAAGATAATTTTTTTTAAAAAAAAATATTTTTAAGAGTGGCATTGGTTGCCTTTCTGATTTTTAGCCAAAAAAAAATCCAAAAATTCAAAACCATTTCAAATAGCCTTCAGTAGTTTTTTTCAAAATTAGATGTTAGAGCTTGTTAGAACTTTTACTTCCAAACGGCAGTCGTTAAAAAATTTTATTTTTAAAAAAATATTCGTTTAAAAATAAAATCTTTTTAACACGCCAAAGATCGATCAATCACATTATTATATTGGGGTTCTATCTATATATTGACTTTAT